>UWNZ010286316.1:0-10794 GCA_900474215.1 Andricus inflator
AAAGAAGAGCATACATTTAGCATTTCTAAATACAAAAAAGGTGTTTATTGTTACTGAGATTATCCGAGAAGAACTTCATGGCGATTTTAGTAATGTATGCCAGGAATTATATAACAATCATCGTAATTTTTATTAACATATTCTATAAGTAAACATCTTAATCAGCCGTTTGCCCGTAAAAAAATTACTTTGTTTTCTAATTACTGTAGGAATTGTCTTATACTTGACAATCAATTGGCATAATTGATGTAAAATTCATTTACATCATTGCTATGAGTATTATTGTATATAAAAAGTTATATTTGTCAATCTTGATTCAAAAAAAGTTTTTTTTTGCTAACATTATCTGGAAAAAAGGCAATAGTTCTTTTCGAACTGGATATGGAACATTAGATAGAAGTTTTCTTTATTATTTTTAACAATTTCTGTAAACAAATATTTCAATCTGCCGTTTCCGCAAGCATATTTTTTATTTTACTATACATTTATTATCAAAACAGTTCCGTAAGTGTTTAGATTCGTGAATCATCCAATTCAAGAATTTTAGATTGTCGTGTACTTTATAATTTAGGAGAATTTTATGATTTAAACTTTTTTTTTTTTAATAATTTTTAAGAGCCATAAATTGTTACAAGCCACGGCTCAGAGATAACAAACACCGAACAAATCATGAATCCTTCCCTTTAAATCTGAAGAACATTTATCTGGACAGCAAGGTTTCTACAAATTTTTTATCTCACGTTTTTCTTTAGCGGGAAATAGGCCATGTTACAACCCGCGGATTTTAGATACGGTATTTGTTTCTACACATTTCTTATCTCACGTTTTCCTTTAGCGGGATTCAATGATTTATACTTTTTGCTTAACCTAAATTGATATTTTCACATTTACTGTTTTGATGTATTATAAAACTTAACTTAATTTTTATTTCTTGTTTACAATTGGATTTTATCATAGTATTCCAGTTACATACAGGCTCAGGACTCTGGGATAGATGGTGGGAGCGTTTCCCGCCACACGGTATTCACTCTCTTCTTCTCTTAACTGGACAATCAGCAGCCTGGGTCCCACCCTCCATCCAAGCGAAGAGTGTGCTGCGCTCGGGTTCGCCTGCATGTGACATACGAGAGGACAGTTGACCTTCGACTTCTAAAGCATTCAGTTGATCTTTTCTTTCTGTGCGTCTCCACCGTGTATGACACTAAAATAAAAATCCAGTATCTTTCAAAAATAATTATCTTCTTATTTCCACAACCGGGACTCTTTTCCAGGGCTTTGCAAACATCGTGGTATTCTAGTTCTCTTAATATCAGCACGCTTCTACCAGTATCAGGCCGAACGCTCTCAAAAATAAGAACCTTCTTTTTTTTCTAGCTTTGGAACACTTTTCAGCGCTTCAAAATCATCAAAAGATTTCGCCATGTACAGGCTTCTTCCAGTATAAGGCCGAGGTTCGTTACTTTACCGGATTCTTTTTTATTATTATCATTTTTCTATTTAAATTTAATCTTCCCATAGTCTCTCTTCTATTCTGACTTCCTTTCCTTGATCCATATAATTTGTCCACTAATCGTACCATCTTAAACTTGTTAAACCGGACCAACAGAACGGGGTAGCAAAGACCTAATATAATTATTGATTTCGCACCTTTATACATGTTTTTAAATTTTTTACGTTTTTCTTGTATTTTTTTGTCTTATTTGGGTCAAGATTTGTTTTAGCTTGTCATCTTTCATTATTGTCGCATTAATTTCAATACAACTATAATTCCAGTACAAAAATCGCGCCAACCACGGTCAAACAAAAACGTTTGGCTCAGGGGTCCTGACAACGAGCCCGTCGTCGTGAGGAAAAGGCTGCTCGCGTACGAGGAGTCTGCCGTGCCCTTAAAAACATCCCAACGTTCCTCGCTTAAAACGTTTAAGATGCAAGTGCAGATCCGTCAACGGTTTCTGGTTTACTCCCCCTCTTCCCCTTGACTCAATCATTGAGACCTTTTCACCCCGTTTTCGTGCCAGAGCGGATTTTTAGTTCAATAAGAACATTACCGTCCTCTACGCTGTTTGCAGACGATGAGGATATTCTGTTCATCCCGCTGCGAGTAATATTTGACGTGTACTTTTTTTAACTCTCTACGTCCTCCCTTTTGCTATATGGTAGTTCCGGCATCATTCCGGACTTTCTGTAGTATTTCTCTCCTGTTCTTTGCTCAACCCTTGAACACAAACAGAGTTAAAATTATCCTGCCCCCTCCCCCTCAGCTTTGCGCATAACCCTTAAACACAAACGGTGTTGCAAACGAATTGGCGGCCCAAATCGTAGGGCTTAGATAATATATTGTTTTCTAATTTTCAGCCGAGTTGAAAAGGCGTCCCGTTTTTCCCCGAAGATCATGCTCCGCCCGCAGAGCACGCCAGATCGCGGTCGCGGCAGGCCACCAATACGTACAATTGCCAGGCGACAGAATCCGGTTTCCGAATGTGATAAGAAAAACTCGGTGCTCCCCAACCAAAATAACGCGGTTGAGTTGAATTGCACCGATGGCGCCTTACATTCCCTGCCACGTCCCAAGCCAAATGCGAGAGCAAAACGGACATTTGAGAAAGACAGGGACGAGTGTTGTTGATTATGTCAGTTTGCGGGGGCCTGCATAATTATTTGCTGTGGGCCTGTTTGTCACAACAATCCTATGGGGATTGTGTTAGTATAACGTGTTTAAATAAAAGGTGTAGGTTAGATTTTACAATTTAGGAATTCGGAAAATCAGAAAAATACATCAATCTTGCTTGATCACATATTTCTGAACATCCCAGAGTCTAACTAAAGCATTCTTTATTTATGTATTAATTTGTTTATATTTCATTTATATGATACCTTATTTTAAAATAAAAAAACCTACTTTTGTTTAGCACTTTTTTCTCCTACACACGTATGCAAATGTGTATACGAAACAACCAATAAAGTGATAGTAAAAAGGTTTAAGTGATAATTTCAATTTTAAAAGATTATAATCTCTTTTCTTTAATTACTTTTAGAAAACTGTGTTTTGACTGGGGGAAAATTCAAAAGGTCAAGCTAATATGCTCGTCACTATAATTTTTGTGATTACTTCAAATTCACCATATTTAATTTTTGTCTCACTCAATTTGTTTCAATCAAATAAAATATCACCCTTAATTAGAGAAGTACATAATTATGTCGACACAATACTACGTTCAGTCATGGAACTGCACCACTCCATTTGTAGAAACAGATTGTTCATAACAACGAATCTAGAGAGAGAATATAAGTTATTGATTCCAAATTAAGCAATATATATTTCAACTCAATGGTTATTTTGTTGAAATTAACGTTTATTTGTTATAGATAATTCATATTCTACTTCAATGGTTCATTAACGAGCTATAACTCCTGTATTTCGCCCGTTGGTTAGTTGATTGTGGCGTAAAGTATGACCTTTGATTTGTTTACTTAGTTTATAAAATGATAGCGCTTTTTGGCATCAGCCTTGGTAAAAAAACTAAATGATGGCAAATTCGTTTTTTCTTTAGCCGAGTGCAGTAATATCAGTCAGAAAAGAATCAAAATGTCAAATACAGTCCATTACCTTAATTTCAGTCAAAACATTGGTCCTTCGAGACGGATAGCACTCCCTGAGTCCGTGAATCGTTGTGTGATAGTCTGTAGCAGCGTCGTTGGTACAGTAAGTGCAGTTATAAAAATGCAAGGGTGCATACAAAATTAGTTGAGTGACTTGTGATTTGTAACATGCCAATTTGTGACTTTAAGCCTTATAACCTTGAAACTTGTGACCTTGAGACTTGTAACTTTGAGAATCGTTACTTTGTGACTAGGTGACTATGTTTTGTGCAATAGTTCAAACGGAATTCAGTAAGCTCATCATGAACATCGACACTAACAGTTATTTTTTACAATAACTGGTAGTGCGGTGAGCAGTTGTAAGTGAATAAAGAAAACCGTTTGAAAATTCATAATTAGCTGAAAAATTAATTGAGAATCTCAAAGGTAAGGATTTAAGAACCTTTTCACGTGAAGCAGAATCGATGGTCCCTTGTTTTTAGGAATCCAGTCAACGCCTGTGAATCAAACACAGGTAATACTATGAAGATTGTCAGGCGACAGGAGTGGAAAAATAATTAGAAGGAATGGCAAATGGAAAATGCCTATCGATAAAAGGTTTTAAATTACTCACGCACTGTTTTAAGTAAAATTTTGATATAAATTTCGACTCGCTTGTTCAGGTGCGGAGGTGTATATAATAAATCTCGCGAATAAATTGATCTTTTGTTGGTGAAATTATTAGGTTGAGAAACGTGCATGAATGTAACAAGTATTTATGATTCAAAGCTCGTTGGAATAAAAAATCCAATTTCAGGTGAACGATTTTTATTGAATAAACACAATAATCATTACAGTTGTTTATTTTTTGAACTTTTATTACATGTTTTTCTTTTGCGCTTTCTGTTACAATGTAGTTCTCTAATATCTTTTCAGAGCAAACTTAGCTCTGTAATCGAATTAAAAATTCGTTTCCAAATGCAGCCTCAGTAAAGGAGCGAACTGAGGTGTTATTAACGTCGCGAATGGAAGCATCAGACAAAAACTGGCTGTGATTAGTATAACAGCATCTCGAATTAATCGAATTTCGCGATCAAAACAAAAGTAACGTGTATTTTACTTCGGAATTTTTTAGTGAAACTGAAGAAGCTTACATGACAGCAAAAGGAAACTTTTTAAATGCTATACAAATACTTTCAACTACCCAATCGAAAACGTCAAATGTCCCGGTCAGTGTTCTCATCATCGCGTTCAATGCCAAAAATAGAATTACCGAAATTTTCGGGCATCTACACGGAATAGTCAAATTTCCCTGACCTCTTTAAGTCAATGATTCATTTGAATGCGGGGTTGACGTCTGTAGAATAGCTTCACCATTTGAAGACAAATCTTTCAGGGGAAGCTGCGGCACTCGATCGCCATGTTTCGGTAACAAATGAGAATTATATTTGCTGTTGTGAATTACTAGAGCACATATATGAAAACATTACATTAGTACATTCGCATTTACCTGGTCCATTTTAAAATCAGCCAATGAAAGCGGAATCAGTGAGGGCGTTGCGACAACTTTATAATTCGACATACTGGTTATGTGGAGGCACTCGACACCTTAAATGAGCCTTTAAGTGACTAGTTATCAATTCTGATATTTCTTACCCTCGAAAGGCTCGATCTTCAGCCTTTCCCAGATTGGGAAACATCAATCGGTAATTCAAAAGAACCTCCAGCATTTGAGGATCTTAAAAAGTTTCTTGAAAATCGTCTTCGTGCATTGGAGGCTGTTGAATCAACAATAGGATCAAGTAAGCAGGCTTCTCCGCATCCTCGAACGAAATCTCAAAATCGAAGCCAAAGTTTGTGAAGCAACAGAAGTTGTCGCAATGAACAGCTGCTAACCACGATAGGAATCGGTGAACAAATTTTGTCTATTTATTTTTTTCGTAGCTTGTATCGTTTGTCTGAAGATTTTTTAAAAAATAGTAGCGTTGTTTTTTACGAGCAACACAAAAACTATGCGTCCCATCAAAAAGTGATTAACAACAAATTTTTAGATCATTTTCGGGTGCGCAATTTTTGTGTTTTTTAAAATATTTTTTGTGCCTTGCATAGTTTGAACACAAAATGAATTTTCTTATTATTTTTTTTATGGTTCATAGCAAAAACGTTTGTCAAAAAATGCTGGTTAACGAAGTTTATCTTTCCCTTCGGTCCCTAAAACCGTGTGCCAAATCGCAACGTAATCCGATTTTTCTTTCAATTGTTATCCGGTTTACAGACGATAACAATGACAATTACGACAACGATAACACTTTAGTGGAACTCATGTAGTCAGCGCTCAACATAGTAGAGCCATTTACCTTAGAAATCTTAATTTCTACGGTAGGGAAGTAGAATTTTCAAAATCAGCGAAGTATTTAGGAGTAATGTTTGACCCTAAATTAACTTGGAAACTCCATGAGGAGGCGATGATAAAAAAGCTAAGATGGCCTTTGGGCCTGTAGATGCACAATAGGTTAATCCTGGGGCTGGTTATATACCGTGATAATTAGACTCATAATAGCATATGCACCAACGATGCGGTTACCAAGGACTGAAATAATCAGTACTGTCTCGTTTGGTACACAGACGGCTTTAAATACTCCTTGGAAACAGGTGCTAGTATCTATGAAAGGAAGCCTAGGGTTGAGATGACAATAGCACTGGGCACATTCCTTACAGCTTTCCAGGCCGAAATGATAGTTATCAAAGCTTGTCTGGAGGAAGCTTGTAAGAGAGCTTATAAAGGCCACCACATTTACATTTCTTCTGATAGCCAAGCAACAGTTAAGGTTCTAACATCTGGAGAGTTTACTTTCAGAATAATCTGGAGTTGCCTTCAAGATCTTCTTGAAGATGCCAGTAAAAACTGGATAAGTCTGATTTGTCTGATTTGGGTTCCTGGCCATGAAGGTGTTGGAGATAATGAGAAAGCTGATGCACTAGCTAAAAGGGGAGCTTAACAGCAACGCATGGGCCCGGAACCGACCTGCGGTATCTCCCACACATTGGCAAAAGGAGCGCTTGGTAAATGAATCTCTGAGGAGCATGCGAGATATTGGTAGGAAACCAAAAAAGTGGTGCATTCTAAGAATTTCATGTATGGTGCTTGTACTAAGAGGACTAAGGAACTCATGGACAGGAAAAAAAGGCAGATGATTGTCGTAGTAGGGATGCTTACTGGAAACCGCCGACTGAGAAAACGCTTGAACAACATGAGGATTGGAGACAACCCTCATTGTAGATAGTGTGATTTTCCTGAGGAGACAGCTCATCACATACTTTGTGAATGAGATGCACTGGTGTGTCAGAAACGAGAACCTGCGGGATTATTTTTTAGAACCAGGAGACTTCCATGATATCTCCTGCAAATCGGTCTATGCCTTCATGGCAGAGACTAACTTTATGGGAGATGATTAGATTCTAGGGTATAGTGCTATAAGTTTTACCGCAGCACTATGGGCAGTTATTGCCCTACCCAACTATATAGTAAAACAGTGTGTGGCAGTGAGGCCGCACGGCAGAAGTGAATCTTTGATGGATTAACTTAAGAATTTTTCGTGAGGTATCATCATGAGCTTTTAGGAGATCGTATGGTAAGAGACTGCATAATCGAGAAGGCATATTCAAGAGAGAGAGAGAGAGTGATATTTCTCGATCCAGGCCTGCTCGGTCGTATGTGCAATCGTACGGACGTACGTACGTGCAGTCGTACGGTCGTACGTCCGTACGGCTATGCGGCCGTAGGTTTTTCCAATTCACTTCCACCTCAAAAGAAGTTTCCCTTGAACAATATACTTCCATTCTAAAAGAGATTCCACTTCAATAACAATTGGTGATTTTCAATCAATTAAAAATTGAATATTTGCGAACAAAAAAATTTATATAGGATTTTAAATTATTGGAATGTGATTTATGTTTAAATCCGATACGTGGTTGATATGCTTCATCTGTTTCTTGATCGCTCGTGAAGGTTTTATCGTTCGGATCGTTTATATTGAAGAGGCGATTCGGATAGAAAGTGAAACTTTCGTGAAAAACTGGTGCCTCGACAGTGATGCTACGTCGCATATATGCAAGGAATCACACGCATTTTGGGAAATAAACGATACGAAACGTGAAAAGTTAAACTTTGCAAGTACCTCCTTGACGGAAATTGTTGCTAAAGGAACTGGTTTGTTTTTAGCAAACGTCGACAGCAGGGGAAAAAATGTCAGCTTGATCAACCTGCTTCAAGTAGCAGACCTTCGAACAAATTTGATATCCCTCGCGAAAATAACTGACCAAATTTGTGACGTAATATTTACAAAGCATTACGCGATTGTTATAGGAAACGACGTCGATATGAAGTTAATCGTTGATCGAGTCGGCGATTTGTATTTGTGCATGAAGACAATGAACATTGGTGCAAATTAATTGCTGAAAAACGGAATTGTTTCTCAAAATCCTCAACAGAACTACAAGTGTGGCATGGACTCATGGGCTACTTGAACGTACAGGATCTTCGGAAAAGTGAGCGCCAGAAATCATTGCTTGACATAAATCTTGAGAAACCTGAGGACAAATTAGATTGCGAAATTTGCCCTCGTGAAAAATTGGTCAGAACTCCTTTTCCGAAGGAATCAGAGAGGAACATGCGTTTGTTGGAAATAGTACATTCCGACCTGTGCGATCCGAAGCGAGCGAAATCAATTGACAAGGCCAAATATTTCGTCATATTGATCGACGATTACTCGCGCTGGTGCGAGATACATTTTGTTAGGAATAAGAGCAAGGCTTTCGGAGACTTAAGGGACTTTAAGGCTCTCGCGGAAAATCAAAAGGAGAAAAGGATCAAGTTTCTTCAATCTGATAACGGGAACGAATATTTGAGCAATGAGTTCAATGATTTTTTAATGAAGCGCAGCGTTCAACAAAGATTACTTGTAGCGTAAAATCAAGAGCAGAAAGGAATTGCTTAGAGAAAGAACAGAACTCTCATGGAAATAGCCAGGTGTCTTCTGATTAAGTCTGATACTCCTCCTTCCTTTTTGACTGAAGCTGCTTCAAAGCAAACTACAACAAAAACCAATGTCCAACGAAGTGTCCAAACGGACGAACACCTTGCGAAGTATGGTACGGAAGATCGCAAAACGTGAGCACTTCAGGGAGTTCAAATGTAGTGTCATCATCCTGGACAGAGCACCAGGAAGATGGAAAGTCGAAGAACGTGGCAAGAAAGAAATTTTTCTTGGCTACGACAGCATGTCAAAAGGATATAGAGTATGGATTCCTGTAGCAAACTTTGTTCAAGTAACACGAAATGTTGCATTTTTCAAGATCTCTAGGAAGCCTACCAAGAAGACCTATGAAGAATTTATCCCTTAAGATCTCCCCAGTTAACATCTTAAGGTGAAAACTCGAAATTCCGAAAGAAGAGAAGTCGAGGTCACGATACAGCCTCTGAATCAAAGCGAGGTAATTGCTCCTGAGTCAGAAGAACACGATGAAGATCAGGCCGAGAACATTGAAGAGGATGAGAGCAAGGTCGTCGCAGAAAATCAGGTCGAAGGCACCGAAGAATTACTGAGAAGAGGTCCAGGAAGACCGAAAGAGATCTTGACCTGAATGAGAGGAAGACCGCGAAAGCGGTACCAGGAACGACAGACTGATGTTCTGAACGTAGAACCGAAAGAAGCTCATCTGGAAGAGGTACCTATGAAACCAGCGGTGTGCAGTCTTGACGCCGAAAAGTCGTATAGTGCAATGGCAGCCGAAGTGAATTCGATTATATAAAACAACACTTGGGAACACGTAGAGCGTCCAGATGATCGCGAAGTTTTTGACAGCCACATGGTATTGAGAAAAAAATACAAACCGGATCGAACTTTAGAGAGAAGGAAAGCGCGAACAGCAGCTCGAGGTTTCGCTCAACTTCCGCGAATTTATCTTCACCAAACATTCACTCCAGTAGCTCCTCTAGAATCCATGCTGAAGAATTTGGAAACGGGAGACAAGGTTTGTTGTCTGAATAAATCATTATACGGCCTGCGACAGACTGGAGGAATTTGGCAGGTGAACTTAGACGAAGTTCTGAGAAGATTTGGAGCAACTCCGTGAAACGTAGAACCATGCGTGTACCACTTGCGTCGAGGGGAAGGAGCGATATTCATCGCTGTATACGTGGACGATATTGTGGTCGCTTCTGGGAATTTAACAGAAATAGCGAAGTTGAAGAAGTCATTTTCAAAGAATTCGATATAAGAGATCTCGTGAAACCAAAATATTGTCTGAGAATTGAATTCTCACGAGAAGGCAACACAATCGCCATGAACCAGAGAGGATACGGTATAAGGAATTATTGGATCTATTTCGAATAGCCGAATCAAAACCAGTATCAACTCCTGTGGGTGTCAATGTAAAAGTGACGAAACCAGAGAAAGATTCCATAGCCGAAGGAGCGAAACTATCGTATCGTGAACTTATAGGTGTTTTGATGCACTTATTTGTGACTACCAGGCCTGACAATACTCACGCTGTGAGCGCAAGCTGCTTGGTAGATTGACGCTCGTATGCAGGAAACACATTCATGCTCAGCAACGAAACAATATCCTGGAGTTCGACGAGGCCAGAGGCCTAATACGTGGCTCTAGTCGAAGATACCAAAGAACCTATTCACCTACAGGGATTCGTTTCGGAATTGGAATTTGATGAACTCGCAGATGTTAAGATGTTCAACCATAACATGGAAGACCAACGCTTAGGTGAGAGTCCAAAATTTCACGCTAGGAGCAAACACATCGACGTGAGGCATCATTTTGTTCGCGATGTGATAAGGAACAATCTTATAAAGCTTGAACACGTTTCCGCATACGACATGATTGCTGACGTGATGACGAAGGGACTAGCTGGGCCAAAGCATTAAAAATTTGTAAAGCTACCTGGATTGGGACGTCTAAATTCTATTAAATAATCATCCATGTGAGTGTTGACCGCTCGTGAATATTTTGTCGTCCGGATCGTTTATATTAAAGAGTTTGCAATTTGTATCAGTAAATCAAAGTTAATTGGATATTATGTTTATTATTGATTACATACAATCTATATACCTGCGGTTGTAACAAACATTGAATAAAAGTGTTTGATTGTGAATCCGTTAATTAGAAATGCATGCGCATGGTAAATGTAAAGGTCAAGTTT
>UWNZ010286916.1:439-11278 GCA_900474215.1 Andricus inflator
TTTTTTCGAAAGCGGATCACCATTGGCAAATAATGTTTCGAAAAATTAATAGCCATCCAATGAAATTTAAAAAAAAAATCCCAACTTTTATTATCTCCTTGTGAATTGAAGTTTGACACGTGTAGTTTGACGAATTATTATTTTTTATTCTTTTATTGACCAAAAAATAAAAAAAAAAGGTTTCCAAAACATTATCTATACCTGTTAAAGACGAAGAAAATTTAACGTGATTTTATTTATAATTTTTCTCTGACTCCATGGGGCAATACCGAAAAGCGTAAACTTGCTTGGTTTTGTAAGAAAATTAACATTTTTCGAAAAGAAATACTCTTTTACTTGCAACTATTTTTCTATTGCCAAGATTGCTGAAACTGGTGTAGGAAAAGTTTTTGAAAACCTTTTTTCTTTAGTGCAAAAGCAAAATAAAAAATAAAGGAATTCCTCAAACTAGACATCTGAGATCTCAACCCAGTTTGGATGATTAAAACAGGGTTTGTTAAACGGTGCTAAGTCCAATTAACCTAGTTTTACAGGGGAGACAAAAAACCTTTCTAGAAGAACAAGTTACAACAGATTAAGTACATTATTTTTTGTTAGATTCATTTTTTGTTAGATTTCAGATTTTTTGTTAGATTCATTTTGTTTAGATTCAAGCGCCTAAATGTGCTAAACGGATAATTTCCAAATGAGGTGAAAAAAATCTTCATTAATTATTAACCTAAATCCTTCTGGGGTCAATACGGTTGTAATGCTTTTGAATATACATCACCAAAAGTCCTTTATTATTTTAATTTGTAATTTTATTTTATTTTAAATTGTGGAATATTGTTTCCTTTTCTAAAATATACTGGGATGTTTCAATATGATCTAAATGTTCTGTAATGTTCTGAAATTTTCTAGAATGTTCTTAAAATGTCTCAATCTCTATATTACAATACATTTTGATATCTGGAGAAATGATTTTACATTTTCAGTTTTAAGAATACTTTCCAAGCCTATTTTTCGATTATGTGAAGATTTTATTATCAGTAACAGCCAAAGAATTACAAAATTACGACCGTTTCATCACGTAACTATTAACAAACAACAATTATCTGAAACCACTAATAGTTTCTTGTCTAAGTAGTAAAGAGGACATCAAAGCCAACATTCTTATAGGAGAGTGTATTTAGGTTAGAGCTACTTTTTTGAGCTTCCTTAAAATTATCGGAAGTGGCCTTTATGGCTTCCGTAAATAACGTTTAATTATTTGCGGACTAATTTTGTAACGGGATATAATTAAAATACGTAACATAGCGGAAGATTTTTTGTCGCAATTGACTCCTGAATATTTTAATGTTTCTCAGAGAACAATAATTAAGATTTTCCTTTTACTGCAATAATTAAAACTTTTAATAAATACGCGCCTTTTTAATAAAATATCCACCACTTTCATCCAATTTAGTAAACATTATTTAAATATATTTTAAATAAATAAAGTGAAAGGCATATTTTAATTTATTCAACTGGTTCAACATTTATATAACTTTTTATGCTCTACTTTCGACTATTTATAAAATGGCAAGGTGTCGAAGAAAAAAAAACAGCCGCAAATACGCACCTTTTATGAAAGCCATAAATGTTTGCATTGAATTTATAGGATCTTAAGTGTCCAATGCGGCGCCTCTTCTCTCGAACCTTAACGCACTGTCACATAAAACATTTTACATAATGCGAATCTTCTTCTTTTTAAAAAAAGTCATCCGAAATGCAGGAAAAATTTATTATCATTTTTGCAATCCTTTTTTTCTAATTAAATCCTTACTAGACACAAGTAAAAATATAGATAACTATAATTACCTTATTGTCATTTAAATTATAAGTTTTACATACAATAACACAAAAAGGTGAATATAAACTAAAAAAGAACATTTTATTTGAATAAGTGTGTGCCTAAGGGAAACACTATCTTTTTCGAGAACTCACAAATACGTAACTCTTACTTGACTTTCGATGAATGGAAAGGGAAATCAGTAAGAAAGTACGTTTTCATAAAATGTAATTTTTAATTAGTGTACTCTTTTCCAAACTGATGATTTATCAGTGTCCGAAAATATCTTTTACTATAAAATAGAATTATTTAAATTTTTAAGAAGCTAAATAAATGATTTTATATTTTCCAGGATACGACCTCACCATCGAATGAAGGAAATGGCACTACAGGTCACACCTTAACGGGAATTCCCCAAATCGACTACATCTGGGATCCAAATTTGCCACGTGAATTAAATGGTTACAATCTAAGTGAATATCCATTTTATAACAGCATGCCAGAGGACATCGATTTTAAATGTGATGGACTCCATGATGGATTTTACGCTAGTGTTCCTCATAAATGCCAGGTAATTTTAATTTACATATTTAAATTTATTTCTCAATTGCGTTTCTTTTCTCTTATCTTGAAATTATATCTACAAGTAAAACAACTACAATTTTATGACAAAATACTTTGCAAAAGTTCCATGCGTCTTTAGAGAAACTTTTTAACATTCTAAAGAAAACGAAATTGTAGAATCTTGGAAGAAATACTAATGGGCGGTGCGAAAGTCATAGGGTCATAAGTCGCGGCTCCGTAAAGGCTAATGTATCGTTACGGAACGTTAATCGCCAACAGAAATGACTCGCGGCAACACGTCGTCGGAAATTATGAGCAAGAAGATTTTACATGTCTATTCCAACACGGGGGTACAATTTATTGTCCCATTTCAATATCTAAACTGACATTCACTGCCTTATTTTTTCAAATTGTCTGGAAGTTTACGTAACGTTGGTTTATTGGTTTTGTAATGTAAGCAGCCTTAAATTGCAAATTGTCTTCTTCCTACATCTTAATTAGATACTTTTCGATTCCTATATGATTTAGAAACTAGCTCAAGATTTTATGCTTTAATCCATTTGCAATAAAATACATAGCAAAAGTAATCAGCTGTTAGGCTTGACGCCAGCCATTTTTTTAGTCACGTGATGCAAGTGCCAATAAACTATTGTTCGACGCATTACTTCCTTAATAAGGCGGATTACAGTTAGGATTTCTAAATTACAAAATAATTTAACTCTAAAAGTACATCAATGTAAATTATTTGTATACCATGTAATGGTGAAAGTATTTCAACTAATGTTGTAAGTATATCATTAGGAATAAAAACACGAAAATCCCTAGTAAGGTCTTCTACTCAGACTCATTTTTTCCCAACTGGCAATTAGGAAGGAGTTCTAATCCTCATTAGTGTAATCCCAATAAAGTTAGTGTGCAATAACCACTAAATATATTTTTAGACAAATCGAAGCGGGGCCTAAAATGTTCTGCTGTCTGGTGCACTTTGTGCAGTCCAGATTTCAAAGTATATAGTCCGACATCAAAAAGTGTGGAGTAGAAAATTAACTAATTTTCTGAGCTAAATTGTTTATTTATAATTGTTTATTTATCCTACTTGAAAAAAGTGTCTTGTCTTAGCCTTGTAGAAGGGCAGGGGCAGCAGGGGGACATAGAAAAGACTCGTAGTGCGAAATTGGAAATATTTTACGCCCTGAATGAAAGTTTCTCTGCAAATTTTAAAACAAAAAGTAGAACAAACAGAAGGTGTCGACTCATCCGCAGTGATAGTGAATCTCTAGATACGCTCGCTATTTCACGCGTCTGTGGGTTAGAAAATGCCACGGATAGATGCTTGGGAAGGAATTTTTGCAACTTTAAATGGAGATGTCTCTTCTTAGCTTTCAATTTCGGATAATAGCCTATGAATATTTAATTTCAAACCCAAAGATGGAGACAAGGATAAACTTAGACTTGAAGAGATGTATTTTTTTCATGCGAACTATAAACTTCCGGCCCTTGACTATGTTAGTGGAAGATACTTCCAGATCGAGAAAGCGATAGTGAGCGCTTCCGCTTAATGTCGTTGATGATTCCTCGCCTTTGAGAGGCAGTGAAGCGATCGGACCATTGTCATGCAAATATCGAGAGATTAGCGAGCGATCTTTGACAGATATATGAAGCATTTCCGAAAGTGGAGGCGAAGAAAGAAAGTGAAATTCTTAAAAGTGCGTTGTACGTACATTTTGCTGATTCTTATTTCGAGCCTTTTTCGATAAATTTAAAAACGTGAGTGTCCATCCACACTGGGACTTGGGCAATTACGCACACACTTGTCTGGTGGGAAAGCTGCCGCTTGTCACAGGCACGAGTTCGACGAAAAATATGTTGAAATAGTCATCTGTATGTAGCTGGAGATACTTCTCACACAGAACCGCCGATAACTAGACCGATATAGAAAATAACGCGACGTTAGTAGAATACGTGTCCTCGTTAATAGTTAAAAGTACGGCATAAACATCGCTAAGTGTTTTATCGCCACTGCTCAGTCGGTGCCGTAAATGAAACTGATGTTCTTTTATGAGCTATCTTCAAATTGGGATTGAAATTCGCCATAAACTTAATAATCATCATAGAAATCTATTAATATAATCTCTGTAATAAAGCGCTTTCAATTTGCAATAAAAGTTTGTTCTACGATTTATCAGGTAGTTATTTCGGGTTTTCAATTAATTCGTAACAATAGGATCGGGACGGTGGATCTCCATTTTAAGATAACACAACTTTTTCGTTCGATCATGAATTATTCAGATAAGACAATTTAATACATAGCTATTACGATTTGGTATGTAATTCTGATGTTTTCGCAATAAATTACTACGCTTTCGGGTCATTCTCCATTTCGAGGGAGCACTTGTTTATTCCATATGGTCATGAATTAGTTACATGCTATTTGGAATGTAAATTTGGCAGATAATTTTTATGATTTGCAAGTCCACTCATGACAATAGGAACAAAGAATTTAATCTCCATTTTGCAGCAATTCTTTTTTTGCAATTTGTCAATGATTAGTTCGATATTATGATTTGCTATATATTTCTTACATTTTGGCTGCACATCGTTACAATGGGTCGGGTAGTTTTTACGATTTGTTAGCCATGAATCAATTCGATATTGTTTTAGCTGATATTACAATTTGTCATGTATTTATGTTTTGGCGGTAAATTAGTACATTTTTAGTACAATTTGTAATTTTTATGATCTAGCTATTAATAGTGATGTGGCAAGTAGTTCTTGCGATTTGCCTGGTAATTCGTAACTACAGTTTAAGACGGTCCTTTTCCATTTTTAGGAAACATTTGCTTTAAAACGTTCGGTCACAATCTAGTTAGGTATTACGGCTTGGAAGGTAATTCTTACGATTTGACATGTAGTTCTGACAACTTGTCAACATGTAATCAGGATTTATCTACAGTCTTAAGTCGATTTTTCCTGGTCTACAATTAAATTAAAAAGAAAACTCACTTAATCATTTTCTTAACAAAAACTCGTTTTCATTTCAGGTCTACCATCACTGTCTATACGGCACTCGATATGACTTCCTCTGTGCGAACTTCACCGCCTTCGACCAAAAAACCTTTATTTGCCACTTTGTATCCGAAGTAGACTGCGTAAACTCAAAGAAATACTGGCACAGAAATGATGCTCTTTATCAAGCAGCGACGACAACCACTTCCTCCACCACCACTACAACGACCACAACCACCTTACCACCGCCGACCGCAGCATCCTCAGGTCGTGCTGCATCTCGAGACAGGGAACCTGGAAGAAGGAGAAGACCTTTTAGAAGGCGTCCGGCCTACGATTATTATGAGGATTACTACGATGAAGAGTACGATCGAGGTAGGCCTCGTGGATATGATAGAAGAGAATATGATGATTATGAGGACCGAAAGTACAGGCGGGATAGAGAGAGGGATCGAGATTTTCGGGATAGAGACTTGGCTCGACCTAGGGATCCGGTACGATCAAGGGAACCAGATATACCTTTAAGGGATGAGAGGGAGAAAGACAGTGAAAAAACTCCCAGAGAGAGATTTCCGTCGAGACCTAATAGGAGGAATCCGTTGATGGGTGGAAAAGATCCTGTGGAGGAGGATCCTAGGATTAGGAGCAGAGATCATGAAAGTGTGCCAAGAAGCAAGGATATAGAGGATCCAGAATTGGATGATCGCAGGGGATTGGATTCCAGGACTAAAGGCGAGGATGATGATCGATATTCAGACAAGAGGTGAGATTTCTAATAGCTATCATAACTCAGGACTCAAATAGTACTTTATTTCTAAGCTCCTCCCTTATATGACCTCCCTTTGTCCAAACGGCTCCCATCTCGAGAAGCAACAATGAAAGACCTAAAACTGTATTAAAAGAATAATATTGAGTTATTGACTTTGAAACTAATTGTGAAATTAGTTACCTGGCCCTAAATCCTGAGGCGTCGATTAACATTTCCTGTACATTCATTTTAATTTATATAGTTCAACGTTTGCTTTTCATTTAATGTTTCTTTCCAATGATAGTCATTCTTTCCAATGCAATCTGCATTCAAGGTTACATTCTCTTCTTATTACCTCCCAGGAGAAAAAAAAAGAACTTATTGTTTCTCATGTTTTACCCTTTTAAAAATCAGATTCAAAGACGATTACGAAGATAAAGATACTGCTCCGACGGCTTCTGCGACCAATGGAAATACAGAGGGACTTGTAAAACCGGCTGCACCAAGTAGTTCAGTTTACGCAAGGCCACGGGCACCCCCGAAAATCCGCAGACCAGTGCCACTTGCTGAGCAGGACCGATTCGCTTACAAGGTCACCTCCGCTCAACCGAACGTCGGTAAATAACGTAGACTCTATTATAAATATCTATTACGTTGGAAAGTATTGTATATTTAAGATCTGAATTTTTCCCCATCCATTATTAACCATAACGTAATTTCAGAGGAGGGCCGCAGAAAACCAGTTGACCCTCCCCTGGTAGATGACTATTATGATGATGAACTCGAGGATATCAGACCACGACGACCTCTTAGGAGGAGGCCTACAATTAGGGAACGTGATAGAGATTTCTACGAAACAAGAGATAGAGATCTAGATCGTCCCTACAGGTAAGGTAACGTACACGACACGATTGAAACTTAAACCGCCGATCATCGCAACCACCATTAATTCAAAACATTTACAAGATCACAACACTCCCCAGATCGAAACACTCTACTTCATCAGCTTTAGGGTCTTTCAAAGAAACTGAATTAATGTTTGCATTTGATTTTCGATTTTGGGGAATGCTTAATGAATAAATAAAGAAAAGATTTCTAATAAGATACCCATTATTGGAATCACACATCAACATTTATATAAATATGCACCTAGTTTTGAAACATGTTATGTAATGAGACTTAACTCTTCCACAGAACGAGGTACCGTGATGATGAGGACGACGTGCGACTGAGGAAGCACCCTGAACGCCCCAGGGATCGTTATTACGACCGAGAAAGAGGACTAGAACGTGGCAGAGATCGATCGCTCGATCGTGGGAAGGACAGAGCCGGGGAAAAAGTGGCAGAGCGTGAGAGAGATCGAACAATCGGCCGGTCTCAGGAATCGGAAAGACCAATCCTGGCTCGACCATTAAATCGTGAAAGGGAAACTGATCGCTTCAAGTCAAGGACAAAAGACCCGCAGGAATCAATCGAGCCCACGCAACGTCCTAACATATACGACAGAACCACCACTTCTACCACTACTACAACCAGTACAACCACAACCACCCCAAGTCCTCCAGAGTCAATCAAGGAGCAAAATAACTACGAATACCCTGCAGTTCATCAAGAGCATTCCAGAACTTCAAAATATAAATCTACTCACGTAACTGAGGCAGCGGAATCTACTACTAGAGACTTGCCTGAGAAATACTGGAGGCCTACGCAAAAGCCTGATCTTTTAGAGAAGGAAGAGGAAGATGAATATGAAGCAGAGTACTATGATGAAGAGGAACCGGTGCCAACTCCGCCACCAAGAACAGCCATCAGGATCGTAAAAAGACCTTTCCTTCCTTCAAGAGGTGGAAACCCCAACCCTAGAGGACTTTCGCCTGTAGGTTCAAAGGCAGCTGGCGGAAAGAACGAAGCCAGAACAGACATAGACTACCGAGATGAGCAGAAGTCTAAGGACACTTCGGATGAGAAGCCTCAATACAATGCTTATAAAGTAATTCAAACAGATATGCTACATAAAAGACCTGAGGAATATGAATCTAGTACTAGGAGTCAGAACGGAAGACCAGAAGAAAACTTGCAAAGGAAACCTGAGGTGTCGATTCAAAGAAGACCAGAGGAGACGGTTCAGAGAAGACCTGAGGAGCCGATACAAAGGCGCCCTGAAGAACCAATTCAAAGAAGACCTGAAGAAGTAATACATAGAAGACCTGATGAGCACAGTCAGAGAAGACCTGACCAACCAATGCAAAGGAGACCTGAAGATTATCAAAGACATCCTCAGGAACAAAGACGTCCCGAAGAACATCAAAGCAGATCTGAGGAATCTCATCAAAGACGACCCGAGGAACTTTCTCAGGGAAAAGCAACACCCAATTGGTCAGTGGACTACCAAACCCAGAATACAGATCAAGTAGTGCCAACATCTTCAGGTTCACCACTGCGGAACAGCGGACGTGTTATTCCTGTGACTGAACCTCCCAACCATTATTATAAGGAGGATCATGATCAGCCGACTGGGCCCGGAAATTACAGGGCAAAGCAGCGCTTAAACGAGGTAACGCGACTTCAAGATATTCCAGAGAGTGAGTACGATGTTACCTTGAACGAGGCACTCACTCCTTCCTTGAACCAGGATGCAAACCTGCCCAGTGGTTTCGTTCTTCCTCTGCATAGACAGATAGGTAGAGATGCAATTCTGCAGTCTTCAGAAAACTCTTTCAAGTTCTCGAGACCTATTCAACAACAGCAACAACAGAAGTCCTTCGTGCCAAGTCCTCCCTTTGTCCAAGCGGCTCCCATCTCGAGAAGCAACAATGAAAGACTTAAAACTGTATACTACAGAACTCCAGAGACGGTTCATGTTGCAGGGAATCAGTATAGACAACAGAGGGGACAATGGCATGATTACACTGGATATTGAAGAGAGATTTGAATATTGAAGGATTGGAAGAATAGACTAAATTAAAAGTCTTTCATCAGTAGGAATCAGTGAAGCAGAAGGACCTTAAAAGGAAATTTTGTGGATGGATTAGAAGAGAGCTGATGAAAACGATGTCTAGCAATTTAAAAAATTGTAATGAGCTTCATCTGATGCTGAAGACCAGAATTTTATGAGGTACTCTGCTTCACATTTGAGACGGTAAAGAAATGGTGACTTCTCAAAATCAATTTAGGTTCTCCTGCTTCGTAGCCTCAAAATTTGGCTGTTGAGAAAAACTAGTAGGAATTCCCGAGTCATTAAAGTATTCTGGCAAAACGAAAGAAAAATTGCCAGCAGCATTTTTTAAGTCCTTGATTGAAGAGTGAGACTTGGGACATGATTGGAACAAATATACTCGAGAGAGTTTCTCTTGAATGCGCTGTTTAACATTAAGTATTATTTGTCTAGTTCTCAGAGAACGATGCTTCACTCAGCATTTTAGAGATTTACTGCGCATGTGCTATGAATTTTTTTGTCACGATAGAAGGTACATTACGCGTGCGCAATAAATCTGTTTAATTAACGATCACGTATGCGCAATTTTATAAAAAAGAATGTATGTTAAGACTGTGCAACAGATCCTATTGTTAAAGAACATATATAACGCAGCATCTTTTCACGCATGCGCAAAAGAAAGTTTTGTATGAATGCATATGAATGTGAAAAAATCGACGTCAAATTATCTGTATCGTAACTAAAATCCAAGATATTGTCACTAATCTTCTTAAGCGGAGATTTTCTGTCAGAATTACATTATTTTGTAATAGGTTTAAGAGTAGAATCACTTCGGAGAGAGCGTGTAACTTCGAAGGCGTTTGTACTTTTTAATGAAACTTTGTAAATATACATTGATTCACGACTGTTTTTCTTAACCCTTATATTAAATTATTCTCTGTGAGGGATGCAACAATTCCGTCGATGTATCACTGCCTAGACACCACAAATAGGGCGAAGATCGCCACATTGAGCCTTCCGAGTAGACGCTGTCCTACTTATTGTAAATTATGCCGATACCTAATAAGATCTTTAAAAAAAGACTTGTGTCTCCTCATTTTATACACCCAAAGTAGGTATTATGATACAAGTAACTATTACGATAATGGTGGCACATGTATCATTTTTAAGACTTAAGTTGAGGATCAGTGACATCCCGCGGTACCCCCTGGGCATTAAAAATGAATGAAAATGAGTAGACCTACAAATCCCTGGCAGCGATTGTTTCCAAGCCCTATTTCCACCAATGAAAGGTGCACATGCGCATTCCAAGTTACACATGCGCACTTCGCTGCACTGTTAAGTGAAACAAAATAGTAATAGATTTAATTGTTGGTTACTTTTACCGTAAAAAGATGGAGATTCTATCTTTTTTAATCTTTATGATAGAAAGAGATAGAGAAAATGTATCCCATCCTATCTCTGTCCATCTAAATTCATCTCTGTCTATTTCTATACCATCTTTTCTATCTCATTCTATCCTTTACCTATCCACGTCAATCTTTTTCTATATATTTTTCAATCTAAATTCACGTCTATCTCTTTCAATCCACTCTTTTCTATCTTGTCCTATCCTTGATCCATCCACATCAATAATTTTCTATCTCTTTGAATCTAAATTCCCATCTACCTTTTTTAATCTCTTCTTCTCTATCTCATCGTATCATAAATCTATCAACGTCTATCTGTTTTTCAACATGAATTCACCTCTATCTTTTTCAAAACCCTCTTCTCTAT
>UWNZ010288126.1:0-11829 GCA_900474215.1 Andricus inflator
GTAGAGACCAAGTCCTTTATAGATCATGAATCTAAAAATCGAAGCTACCTTAAGATAAGGTTTAAAATGTCAAAAAAGATATAGCGGAAGTCTAGCACGTAATGAGGGATGGATGTTTTTCAAAATAATTAAAATCAAACTAAGTTAAGTGCAGCCATCACATGTAATACAATGGTTTTTACAATATTGTAAAACGTTTACTGGGACATGTTCTTGAAATCATCTACATAGAAAAGGGTATTTATATGAATACTTTGTTCTAATAAGTTAACCTCTTAAAAGAAACTCTAGTATAGTAATTATACTCAAGTACGCTGTTAGAGAATGGTTTAATGATTTTTACTTGTATTAACATAATGTTTTAAGTCCTAACTTCGAACGCACTATAACTCAAACTCACATGTTATATTTAGTAATTTATATAGTTGAATTCAACATGCACTTACAGGGTCAAACAGATTCGCATGGTTCATAAATAAACCAAAGCCAAACCAAAGCGAAACATAAACAGCTATAAAGGATCTTTATTGTCTGCAATTACCTGTTGCGTTTTTCTGTTAAAATGGTTAAACAATCAAGAAATACATAATCCACGACTTTGTTCTAGATTACTTGCGTTAAATACTTATACAAAAATGCTGATGTTTGATAAGTAACATTATACGTTTACTATTGTAAAATAAAATTACAAGTTTTTACAAATTGTTTACGTTATTATAGGCTTATAGGACTATATTTAAGAGGCAAGGCACATAAGTAAAGTTTCTTAGATGGCCACATAATTTCATTGCTTTTAAAGTTTCATGTTGAAATAAAACATTGCACATCTTTCATAGTGGTATAATCAGCGAAACATTGATGTAATATGAGCTATAAGACGTTTTTATACTGAATTATTTGTGCTAAAAATTTGTGAGTCGTTTTAGAGCTCTTAGCTGGTGAAAACAACATACCGCTCTTCATTTTTATAATATTAGTGATACTGTGTTGTATAGTAAAAATTACTACAGTGATTGAACTACATTTTACTGCTTGTGTTGTTTTCGTGTAAACTGTGTTAGTACTAAAAATTTAAAAAGTACATAAGAATTTTAGGAAACCGCTTAAAATATTGAAAGAAGTTTTAGTTGTAAATGTTAACCTTTCTTGGTAGTAATCATAATTTAAGATTAAAACTTTGTTAGGTTTTCGTTCAAAAAACCACAAGAAGCTATATTGAGCTAAAAACGGTTCTTTTTTTACCAGATTTTTCTATTTTAATGGGTAACACAAAGATGTGTTACGCAAATATTATATAAAATCTACAAAAATTATATGTTCCATTAGTTTTCCTTACTTTTGAACACAGTTAAGTAAAAACAACATAAGCTGCCTGTAAGTGGAAATAATTTAAAAACTTCCAAAAATGGATTTATTGTTTTTATAAATAGGATTTTGATTTTGCCTTAAGGTATAAAATTAACAATGTTTTCAATTGGTTCATATCCAAACTAGTCTAAATAATTAATTACGAGACTTTATTGCCCAAACCGGAAGCTTAAAAAAAATTTAGTGCTTAAAAATCTTCTGAAAAATGTTCGAAAAAAATTTTATTTAGGTTCGTCAAAAAAGTAAGTTAATATTAGATAGGTTGGCTGTTATAAAATGCAGTATAATTATTTTAACAAAAAAATTAAGTCATAGGTTAAACTTTAAATTTCTTTGATCTGCGCACTATATGCTATAATGAAAATTTTAAAAACTTGGTTAAATTCTAGTTCAACTAAAGAAAAAAACTACACGCTAGTAAATTATATAAAAAGTTAAATGTTTTATAGCAAAAACAACAATTTACTGTAATAACCATCTTTTTAGCTCATGATAACCATATAGTAAATTTTCATAATGTCTTTTCGAAAAACAACGCGCATTCTATATTAGGTTTAATTAATTTTTGAAAAATTTGATTTCAGGCATATAAAAGCAAAGAACTTATAGCCCCACATGACTTTTTCTGCTTTTTTACAATTTTTAAAAAGAGGAAAAGATACGGCAAATGTTGACGCTACCACATTAGGTGATGGAGAACTTACCTGTTCGTACAGCTGTCGCAGTGTACCTAATCAGGATACTTCTATACTTCAGGCAATTAATCAATGTGAACAAAGGGTACGTTTAAGTTTTGAAAACCTGAAAAATAATGAAAATGATGTCATGACAATTGAAGTAACCCAGAAAATTGTTATAGGAGGCGATTCTACGAGCGAGGATCGACCTTCGAGTCCTATAAAAACTGAAGTTAATGACAATACAACAAGTGAGGAGTCCAATGAAGATTCGTTAAATCTGAATCACGAACTACAAGAAGATACTCTTAGTGTAAATGATCAAGACGAAATAACCCCGGAGGTAAATACAACTCTTTTAACGGCTTCAAATAGTAAGGAGGACAGTTGTGTGCCATGCGATATGGATATTACAGGAACGCATCTTTATTCTGAAAACGTGGATTCACAAAATAATGAAATTTATAATACTAAAAGTAAACAATGTGCTGAAGTTATTGGTAATGATGAAAGTAAAGCTACAGACGTCGTAAGAAGTGAATTCGATGAGTTTGAAAATTATAAGGAAGAAGAAATTATTAAATATCTAATTTTAAGAAAGCAACAACTTGAGAACAAAACCAATAGCGATCAAGTCTCAGATGCCGGATCAATGCCTGCGTTAGGAAATAATTCTTACCAATTATCTAAAGGCAGTGTAAATCCTGAGGATGGTAGTGAACTAGACAATAAACGAAGTAGCGATCTGACTACAACTGTTGTAACCGATGACCAATTAAATGAGCATCAACAGGTAGCTGTCGATTAACCTGAGGTGCAACAATCTGAGATTGATAAGCCTAATGAGAGCAATACTCAAGAACAACATGAAATTGATTCGCCTGAGTCTATACTTCAAGATGTCAATCTGTTGTTCAAACAAGAAGAAGACAATGAAGCATGAGCGAAAGCTATTTCGAGAGTATTTGATAAAACAAATTCTAAATTTAACAAAAGCTCAATATGTCTTTAATTACTCTCAAGATAGATCATTGTAGGGACTACTTGCACAATGATCTATGATCAGTGAATTTTAAAGAATATTTTAAATTCTTAACAATATTACTATATTAAAAAATTACACTGATTGGGTTTACACAAAACATTTATTTTCGAAAAAATTCAAAGCAGTATATTTTTTGCTATTTTAGTTCTCTATAAAAATATGGACGTAGTGCACTAAAACTTCATTGTTAATTGAGTAGTTTAAAAAAAAGAAAAAGCTTTTGCCAAATATTTTTTAGCTAGCTAAACTCAACATAATACCAGTAGAGATGATTCTCATTTATAAAAGTAACTGCAACTTCAATTTTGTAACATATGCAGAGCAGGGTGTATATCAAAATTTATAGGTCCCCTTCACCAGCTCATTCATTTACATATTAACGCTGCCATCTAATAAAATGCTTTTCTTTTGGTAGAGGAATAACGAGATACATACGTTAAGCCTGTATGGAAAAATGAGTGTTTTACTAAATCATTTCTCGCCTAATTTTTTTTATTTTAAATATAATCGCCTATTCATGATTTATACAAATATGTTATTCAAAGTATAAAATGCAAAGTTTTTAGCATAAAAGTTATGGCTTTTGTTGCTTTCAATTCAAAGATTAAAATAGGATTTCTAAAGGCGGTAAAATTTTTCTATGATTTTAAACAGTATAAATATACAATAAACTCTTTACACAAAGTTTCAGCTATGCATATATTATGTAGAAGGTTTTAGGCGAATATTTGAATTTACAATTGCCTTTGTTTAAAGCCATAGTAGGTTGATAAGTGTCAAAGATTATAAGCAGAGTATAACGGAACCCATTTAAAACACATTATTATGTTTACGCTTGTACTAGCTTATAATAACATTTAAATTCTTTTTGTCCCCTAATTATTTTTCTACATCGACACATAAAATTTAAATAAGTTTGCCATGTTACTAAAACAACACTATCGCATTCTCCAAAAAGATTTTTAGCAGATCCTGTTTCCGAAAACCAAGAAAAGCCATAGAGTTCCTTTAATGGCACTAAAAAGTTAATTCTTATTTCATTTCTAATGTTATGTTTTCTAAACATTGTTTATAAGGTAAAGAATTGACCAACGTTAATTTTCTCATCATCATTAAGATTATTTGGATTAACAATCTCCTGTTTAAAACGATGATCAGGACTATCTAGAGAGGTTCGGGATTGAAAAGAAGGACCATTCTGTATATTTTCAAAGTCAAATTCTAACACAAGTTTCCTAATGTCTAAATTTGTTTTAGACTTTAACATGCTTATCAAAGTAGAATTAGTGGGTTTTCTAATTGTATTATTCGGGTTAGCTTGATTAGCATCCTTAAGTAAAGCTGGACGTTCTCAAACTTTGCTTTGACGGTTCTGCTTCCATAGGCCCTGTTACAGCATCTTTGAGTGTAATGTTTTGTTTAGTGTTTAAATAAAGAGGTTTAAAGTCAACTTTTATCCGTTGCTCTATAATAGTAGTAAGGAAAAGTTCATTTTCACAAATCGTAAGCTTATATGAGGTGTTCATGTCTGTGTTAGATTCTTTTAATACTTCTAGTATCTCCTGTTGAAGGAAGTCGATAAAAAACGAGTTATCTTCTCCTGATCTTTTATTATTATTGTTCATTTGTTGAGAGTGTTTTTGTTTTGATCTATAACAAACTTTTTGATACAGAAAAATTGGTAAAATCAATTAAGATCATTTAAACAAACAAGATTCTAATACTCAATATTTTAAAGTTACATTTGGTTTTTAAAAGGATTTGATTTGCCAAAAACATTTGAACCATAATTTATCTCTAAAACAAACGGTTGCTATTATATTAATTTTAACGACCCACAGCGTAAAAGAAGTCTTCGTAACCTTTTTACGATAATTATAGAAATGAGTGCTGTTTTCTAAGTTATTAAAATGCAAAAAATTACCAATGTGGCAGAATGATTGGAAAAAATTTGAATAGATTGCTTGCAGTTTTGTTTGTATCGTCGTTACCTTTAACATGGTTATGCGTACTTGTCTCAATAAAATTCTTCTGTTAAAAATTTTGTTTTAAAAAATTCGATGGTATCTCAAACAAAAAAGAGAAAACTTATCAATTTATAATCTGTGTAATGAGATACTCGCGCAGGATTTTTGTATGTCTTTAGTTATAAAGCAAACTTTCGTTTCAAAAAGCTGGAATATAAACAATAAACAAGAAATTCTTCAGTGCGTCTTGCCCTTATTACCAACCTTCAAAATAGAGGCTTTTCCAAAGTAAACTCCTCTAATCAGCAATGTCGAGGAAGCCTAAAAAATTACTTCTTTTTTCCGCATGATTATTGTGTCTTTAAAAATGTAATTTTTGAGAAAACAATGAGTCTAAAATAGTCTTTAGTTCTTATTATCGATCGTATGATTTACCTTGACAAAATAACAAGACGAAATTCGCGTTGTATATTAAAGACAAAGAAGTGTTGAAGGCTTACTAGCAAGTAATATTTTGGGATTGTCTGAAGAAGATGTTAATTACATTCTTTCTTGCTAAAACCAACCCCCATAATCAACTTCGAGTTTTTTTGCAACTTGATATTGATTAGCATTGTACTCTTAATGCCTAAAATCAAACTAAAAAATATTTCTATGTATGTCAAAATCACAAAAATCAAAATAAATGTTTACAACTTTGTTCAAAATAGTTTTTATGTTATACTATCTAAAAATATAATCAGTTTCTTTTGTTTCTTATTTTAAGAGTTCAGGACTGCGTTGTATATTCCAAATCCATTATTTATTATCGAATCGCATTTAATAGATCATCAATTGAAAATAGCTTTAAGGGTAGCTCTACGCTTTTATATCATGTAATACACACTAAGTGTTGTCGAATACAAGTAATAAAACACGTCGTAAAAGATTTAACGTTTAGGCATTAAACTTAAAACACATCGGAGAAGATTAGTTTCATACAGAAAAATTGCACTTCTTTAACACTTATGCAATAATAAATATGGATGCACCCGGAGGTAGTCATAACTTAATAAAAAAGAATTGTAAACAGACTTAAAACTTGTCCGTGGTATGAGAGTTTAAGCTCTATTAAAATTTAATGGATTTACAAATCCAGTGGGCAATTGGTTTATTTATACTGCGATTAATAGCTTAATCCATTCATTATTAGTCTATAGTCTATACCATTAAGCCATTTCCCTTTCGGGGTAAGCGGGACACTACCCGATGCGGGTAGTGTGTTTTTAAGGTGAATGGTTTCTTGTAGATTTATAGGCTTGTTAATTGTAAAGGTGTTGTATGCAGATACTTTAAAATTGAAATATTTATTCCATATATACTATAAGCACGTCGTTTTATAATAAACCCATGGCAGATGATAATGAAAGAGATGACTCATTGTTCAAGCAGTGTATTATTTCTCTTATTGGTTCTAGATAGTAATTCTCTACAAGAAATCCCGGTGGGATTCCATTAGTGTCCTCTCGAGTAACATTGTAAGAACCCTGGATTGAATATATTTCTCTGTGCGGCTGTTAAGACTCATATACTTCCTGTAATTCTCGTGCAAGTCTGTAACCACTTCTTCCTATTTCATGACGTATGGAACAATAGTAGATTTGAATTTGTAAAGAGCAGCGCAGTAGTTAGCACAAAGATTATATTTGTGCTTTTTTCGAATTTCATGCCCCTCGGATTGTCAAAACCAGTAGTGCTTACTTCAACTATTAAAGCTTAGATATAGCATAATTTACTAACATTCAACCTTAAACTTTTATTTCATGGCCTTGCCATGATTTATTAGAAACTTAACGGCAAGTAAACCAATGAAAACTATAGTTAAAGCTACAAATACATAAAGTATTAGGAAAAGTGTTGTTGATAAAAATTCTACGCATGTTGGATGAATTGTCATTTGGTTATCATCAATAGAGGTTGTTTGAGCAAGTACTTGTGATTCAGCATCTTTACAATTTAGACCCTCAATGACTTCCTCGTTATTTTCTTCTTGTTTGGTGCTACTTAAAGACACAGTCTTATCTTCAGGAAGTACTACCTGATCTTTGTCTTGTATAATATTCTCACTTGAGGATGTTAAATTAGAGTTCGGAATAACAGTACATGTCTCAAGTACGTCTTCTTTAACTTCAACCTTGATCGTTAACCGTGTATTTATTGCTATACACTCATTTAAAAGGAGGTTTAAGTCGTTTAAAAGCCGGTTAGATACATTATATTCAGCGCTTTGTATTAAACTTCCAATTACTCCGTTCATTATTTCCTTTTTTCGCAAAAGCATGTCAGAAATAACTTGAATCATATTTTTGCAGTGGTCAGAAGAATAAAATAAAAAACGGTCAACCTTTGCATCTTCTCCGATTCTAACCAAAATATTTAAGAGTTTTAGCTGAGTAATCAACTTAATCTGCGGTCTAATCAAGACAAAAGCTTTAGTAATATTATAGAAAATATATGTCGAACAGCTTAGATGCATATTGAAAATTCTGTAATATTTAAGTTTTAAAAACTTATAGAACTTGCTAAATAACTCGCAATATTTTAAATTTGTCTCAATTAGTCTTTTTGTTTCTTCTGCCTCAAGCAAAGATAATTGCAAGGGGCTAGGTGTGCTTTTTCTCATATTTTTGACCTGCCTGATGATTTTTTTTGCCTTGCACATAATTTCAACATTTTTACTATCTAGTTCAATCAAGCCTGTTTCGATCTCGTTTAGCTGTTTTTTAACTTTGATAGTATCAAGATTATGAAAACCTGTGTCAAGATAAGCGCATATCTTTTCACAAACTATTTTTATAGTAGTGTATGCAGGAGGCAAATGAAAAGTCTCGGATATTTTAGATAAAATCGACGGAACATTTTGCAATTCATCAAATTTAACAATAAGTGTGTAAAGATTGATTACTGTATTAAGAGACCGAATAAACGTGTCTTCGCAATCGTGACTTTCGTTCATGTTCGAAATATGCAAGTTATCAAGAATTTTTATAAGCTTACTAAATATTTTTTCAATATTTTTGCCTAAATAAGTTCTTATTTCGGTTACTAGTTGACAGTAAATCACACTAGTTTTTAGTTGTTGCATGTTGTTAACCGATGATATGATAAAGCCAGAAGGAGTTTCAATTTCTTGAACCGTAAGTTGAACTAAAGAAGATGTATTTATACACTTTGCAGGTTCAACTAAAAATACCACGGATCTTAGAATGTTATCAGAAATACTCGCATTACAATTTAAATTTAATTCATCATTTATAAGCTCAATCTTTCCATTCGACAAGACCTTTCTTGGAAGTTTTAGTTTATTTAAATCTAAACAGCATGGTTTTGGCAAATATTGATTCCAATATATATCATTGCTGCTTGCATTAAATCTTTCTGAACAATTATTTTTTCTTTTTAAAGAACAATCTTTCCAATTATTAGTAGTCACGTCAAAGTATCTAATCTCTTCAATTTCAAAATCTGTATATATATAGTGACTAGTTTTGGCTGATTTATAGTATTTTCGGCACAAGATATTATTTTAAAAAATAAGAAACTTAATAACAGCTTTTGCATGGGTGTATGTAAATTATCGTTCCAATAAATATGGTAAAAAATGATTTTGATAAATTACAGTTTAAACTACAACTGTGAAAAAATGCAAAGAATGTTGTGTGGTCTATTTTCATAAATAATTACTTTATGCAGCACAGTTTTTTGTTTTTCAATAAATCACATTTAATCAATTTAAAATCGGTGTTAAATTAAAAAAGATTTAAATTTTCAATAGTAAGTATGTAGATAAAATTTTTAAGAAAAACATTGGAAAAACATCATTACTGTATCCAAAAAAGAGAAAGTATTAGTTTTGTTTTAAGCAAAGAATCAGTTTTTTTTTCTTTTATTAGAATCGAAAATAAATTGATGACCATTATTATTTTTTTTTAACTTTAAGCAACCTTATTCTAAGACGAACAAATACTTTATAAAAAGAATTAAGCTTTAAGACATAAATTAATTGAGATTTAATTTGGTCAAGTGTAATTCAGACTTAAAAACTGTTCATAGATTTTAATTGAATCATCAAAGATAGTAAAGTTAGTGAGTTAACGATGATATAGCAATAAAGAATAAGTAACAACAATTGCGTACTCAACTTTACCATTAGATATAGTAATAATAGTCTCGTAAAGTTAAACAAACAGTTGTGTAACTTATGTATCGCTGCAATTTTTACAGACTAGTTTTATTTTATTACATATAAACCAAAAATTGACCAATACAATTTTGGTTAATCAAAATAAAAACTAACCATGTAAGAACATAGGAACCAGTTTGTGTATATTTTGAAGGCTTATATCAGTTTGTCTTAGAAATGAGCTTACTTTTCAAAAACTTTAGAAGTTTATATGACAAAACGCGTGTTGTTTTTAATTTAAAGTAAAAATCAAAGAATTGTGGGATATCTTGTAATACTTGTCGTTATACTTTTACAATCATGTATGATTAACTTGCACTTACATATGATCTAGTTGTCAAAAGACTTTTTATCTTAGTGTATACACAATTTAATACAAAACTACTTATAGGCCTTTTTGCAATAAGATTAAATTGATTATTATCATCTTACATATATGTATACGCTTATGATGTGATCTATATATAACAAAGTTACAATTCAAACTCTTAAACAGTAACTATAGGGCCGTTTGCCAAGTTTTAAGTGCAGAGTTTCATACACTACGTTCGTTCAACTAAATTAAAGAATAAGATTTACATTCCTTTGTATCATTTAAAAAAATTAATAAGCGTTGCAGTTAATGGATTTATTTAATTGGCCCAAATAAAATGTCTATAGATACACAGATTTTTAAGAACTTCTTTCAACATTGAAAATATGTTTCCTACTCTCAAAAATACTCCTTATGTCTTAATTTACAATATGACCATGAAACTTTTTATAACTGTTTTGTAGAGCAGTGTCTTATACAAGGTGTAAAATAAAATCGAGGATTCATTGCGACAAAATGTTACATTTATATCGCAAATGATCTAGCCTCTGAGAACAATAAAGTTTTTAGTTAGCTTTAGTACTTTACAACAGGACACGGTATGGAAAGTATTTTTTCTTACATGGCATGAAATCGTTTAATATAAAATTTCTTTTGTTTTTAGCCCCATACAGTAAATACAAAAATTCGGCTTTTACAATCTTCGTGTAAGCTGTTACATATTGACCTTATGTTTGTCGAGAGCAATTTACACGATCAGCTTAATACTTGATAATGTTAAATACAACATTTCTGTGCTAGTCATCTCTTTTCAAGAACAATTTTACTCATGTGTTTAAGCGGGTACTACGCTTAAAAAATCGCAAAAATTTTATAGCTTCATGGAATAAGATAGAAAACAGAAGAGTTATGTTGTTGCATTTTATTCAAAAAAGCATCATAAACAGTTAATTTTTTATCGTTGTTCATGTGTTTTCTGTAGTTGTTTACAACTCATAACACAGATGTCAGTGCAAAAGTGACAATAAAATTGTAGATTTTAGCCCCTTGTCAAGTTTATCAAGGTACTAACGACCACGAATTAAAAATTATAACGTTTGCTTGACTGAAAGATATTGCTAGGGATTATCAAAGAAGATGATAAATAGATAATTATTTAATGCACAACTTTTTGATTGACAAAGTTTCATAGTAGTGTTAAATCAGCAATCAGGTGGTAGCTTAAAACGAAACCTAGATTTTAAGACATTCGTATGAATTTTATAACGTTCTTGTCCGTATTAAATAATAAATATCTAGTGACTATATACTTTAAATGGAGATACCTATCAATCTGAAGACTGGAGGATCGCTTTTATGTATTTTCGCCACTCATATGTAAAATAACAGAAAACCGATAATTACACAAAAAACCGAGATATTTTATCCTTTTATATCCCACGTAAATCTTTAATAAAAATTTTTAAATTCAACTTAGTTAAATGTTTGCAGCATGCAGGATTGGCAAGTAAACAAACATATGATATAAACCTTTTAGAGCATTGCATATATTGAGTAAATAAGAAAATTGCACGAATACGACTTAATACTTTTGAAAAGGCCTTATTAGTAAAAGATTAAGTCAAAGACGAAAAATTTATGCCACAGCTTTTTTGACAAAATCATAAAAAAGTGTGTAAACTAAACAACGTTTAAAAACCTCTACCTGCAACCATTTATTATTATCTTGAAACCTTTTATATGAATAGAATGTTTTTTTGCATTTTTATTTAACCCGCAAGTACTGTACAATGAAATTAGGCAACGACGATAGGCCAGTTATCAGCTAAGAAATCACAATATTTTGTTGCGAATGTTAAAGTACTGTCTTTTTATACATTTTCATGCAAGACTAACATTTTTAAATGTAATAGACTAAAAATATAAAGAGGAAAAACTACTATGTAGAACATCGTTGTTAAGTGTGCCTTGACATGAAAAATATTTGCAATTTTTTCTGTATAAATATAAAGATATCTCTAATTTAGACCAATTTCACATACAAGGTGGTTCTGTATATACGAAGTAGTAATTTTGAAAGTGACTAATTTCAAAAGCTTACACTACAATTAGCAAGTCTGCTTTAAAAACGTAAGTATTAAAGCAAATTATAATGTATGTAATTGAATTTAAAGCACAATACTCGCTGTTATTAAACCATATCTGATAATAAAATGCATAAATTCTGCTATAATTTC
>UWNZ010289346.1:2765-15304 GCA_900474215.1 Andricus inflator
TCATCCTCATCGTCATTAAATACAACTATGTTCATTATCGATAATATTCTATTTTAATTGTTTATTTTTGTACGAAACGAGTCTTATTTTATTGTAACAAACTCCGAGCTTTCTTCTTTTGTATGTAGTACCGATAACTGATCCGACTGCGATGAAAGACGCGTGCTCTGCCAATTAATTCCTGAAATTATTACGGTAGGGTTGGAGGTTCAGAAACGAAAAAAGAATGTTGGTTGGTTTATTATGATATAAGTATTTCTACGAAATGGTACCAAATATTTTATTAAAAAGAAAAGAGAAACGCCAAGATACAATACACACACTGAGAAAAATTGTAATAAAATGTTACGTAATTTTTATACATGACTCTTAATTTCTCTTCTCATCTTTTTTTAACACACTGACTGCTACTTCCCTTACTTTTGCGAAATTCCAAATTAATTTTTAATTAGAATATGTTTTCGATTTTTGCTTTCATTTTTAATAAATTTCTATATTGATCGCTAATTTTCAATTTAAATATTCAGTTCCAACTTTCATAGACTATTTATTTTTAGTTCATTTAGTAAGCTTTAACCCTTAAGTTAGTTTCTTAAGTTAAGTGACTTGCTGTCTAAATTTATCGCAGTCCAATTAACTGGTAAGTTTATAATTTATATTTCGTTTCCTTCAATTGTTGAGTTTTCTTTCAATTAAAGATCCTGGATTTTTTATCTTTTGACTTTTTGTTAAGATTTTTAATTACATTCTGGCGTAAGTAAGACAAACTCTGATTGAAATGCATGCATTAGCTTCTTCTTAATTACATTAATATTATTTATCCATATCCATTTCAGAACACTGACACAAAATTAATTTAGAATAATGAATGTTGAATGTGCAAGTAGTTTATATTTGGATTTTAAACTGGGGTATAATTTCAGTCTCTTGTCGCCTGGCGGATAAATTATTGTTTTTGTCATTTTATAACGTTTAAACTATTATCGCATAGATATTCATTTGCAGAAAATGAGGTTTTTAGAAACTCTCGACATTTGATGAGTTTTATGTCTTAATGAATCCGACATGAAAATAGCAAGAATTTAAACTTTTTATGAACAATCTAATTTTTCATTTTTATTTATCTGCGGTGAAACAGTAAACAAAATTGAGAAGCTATTTTAAAATTTTAATCATTTATTCTTTTTTTTTTAACTTTTACAAAATCTAAAATCAGTATTCGTGTTTGTAAAGCGTTAAAAATAAGAATAAATGATTAACATTTTAAAATAGTTTTTCAATTTAGTTTACTGTTTCACTGCAGATACATAAAAAGGAAAAATTAGATTATTCATAAAAAATTTGTATTTATTTTTGAGTTTATCTATTGTGAAGGATATTTAATAACGAAGGCTTCAAAAATGTTATTCGAATCCGAAGGCTTTCCAGTTTTTATTTGTTTTAAATTCTGAGGCTTCTAAATTTGCATTCTCTTCCATTTGATAAATCTTCCAAATGTGAATTTTCTTCCGATTCTGAAGGCTTTTCAAGATTGGATTCTGTTTGAATGCAAAGACTTTTACTTTTGAAATGATTTAGAAAATGATTTATAAAACTCGAAATTAATCAAGATTCTTAAACCTCTCACTATTAATGATGAATTACAAGTAGTAATAATTATTATACTATGGCTATTACACTGATTCCATGATTGGTTCTGGTTTATAAGTAAATGGAGTGAAAACCTCGAATTGGGGGGGTAGTTTTCGAACCCACCGACCAATGACCGTTGCCGCTAAGCGACTATGTGACTCGCACGGTGAACGCACGGATGAGCGCGAGCAAGCGAGCCGCTGTAAGGGCTGTTGCCCGTTGGGATGGCAACGTCGCATTGCAGCGTTGGGGTTGCGGTCGATGCCGTTGGGGCGAGAGGGTGTCGCGAGGGTGGTGGGTGCCAGTCGTCGTCCGAGGTGCTTTCCAGCAGTGCCGGCTCCGAAAGGAGAACCAGGGTGCCCCAGAGTTAGGCAACCTGTAATTGCACCAATGTACAACTGTACCTACAAAATCTTCAAACTCTTCCGAAATTTCAGCCGTTTTTACGTTTTGAGATCAACTGAAATCCACCTCAAATTGAAGACACTATTGAGACACCGTCACTGAAATTTAAGTCGCTATAACTGAGTTGTCTAAAATTTGCCTCGAATTTCAGCTAGAGGCAACTGATTTTCAGTTAGAAGGGGCTGATTCTCAGTCCATGGCAACTGGTTTTTACTTCCAACTAATTAAATTTGAAGTATCCGTATCTGAATTTTCATAAAATCACCTAAAATTCATCTACCACCAACTGAAATTCCAGTTACTATAACTGGAAAGCTTTTAGCTACATCTTTCTCGAAAATCTGCCAGAAATCTCGAAAAGTCTAATTTATTTCATCCCCGTTGGTACCTTCACCGCCAGCTTTCTTGGATTTTAGCTCTCTTTCTCTCGTTTTTTCTCTGGATTGATTTCTCTTCTTTACTCTCACAGCTTCTCTCTCTCTCTCTCTCATTCAGTCTTTCTCTCTCTGTACTAAATCGATACGTTTCTCGTACGAGTGGTATATATAGATACGCATAGGCATGCTCACCGTTGAAGTTGTGGCAAATCTAAATGGCGTTAGAGAGGGGGAGGGGTTGAAAATAATCCCTTTTCGCTGACAGAGTCTGGAGACTTCAGTTTCCACCCCTCGTTTCATTCTGACCGTTTCCTCACATCAGGGGATGTTATTTTCACTGGGGTCGTTAAAACCTTTCGTACGTTGCGCGAGATCAGGGTTGCCAACCTCAATTAAGAGACAATTTCTCTTGCAAAATTTAAAAAATTATCCGATTTTTCGGATAAAATTTCCAATCTGTATACTTGTCTAATATTTGTATAATTTACATAATATTCATAGCCTCTTAATCAAAATAAAATCTTCAAATATTGAATCACCCGTCCGCTTAAAGAGGACACCATCTTGGATTCCAAAATTCTTAATAAAAAAAATGTGAATAATAATCTTGTCCTTTATAATTAATCCCAGTAGAAACTTGTATTCAATACCAATATTTACCGCGGATTATAAGGAAACAAACATTCTCATTAACGTCTTCTTTTTTATATCGTAAACAATCTCTATCCCGAGGGGACAGTTCTTGAATGGATCGATTATCGTAACTTCCTATCAGATTTTCTCTTGGTTTCTTATCCATGGCTGCCACATAGTCACTTATGTCGCTTTTTAAAAGGAATTTTAATCTCATCTCAAAAACGAAGAAAATCTCAGTAATTTGCCATTTGCTGGTGTTCTAGTTCCTGGTGTAAAGTTTGTGGATTATAAATATATCAATTAAGTATCGAAGAGTAAAGGTTTATTTAGTTTGGATTGAAACAAATCAAAATGTGCCCAAAAACTTGTCTGAATACTCCTCGTTTTAAAATTGATTCTAGTAATTGTGACCTTGGTACTCGAATTCAGTCCTAATAGGATTTCATGAAAACTTGTAAACGTGAGTCCATAAAATAAATGCATAATTAAATTGATATTTTATTAACATTTTCACTCCTTTCTATGTGAACATTAGTCACTTGTAGTAAATTTTTGGGTTCCAAATTGGACACTTAGTCACTTTTACAATTTCTTCAAGTACATTAGGCTGTCGCAGCCTGGAAAGTTTAAACTTTAAAGGTAGGGTCGGGTCGGGTGATAATGGAATTGATATTCGGCGGCGTTTGCGGTTATTCAAAACTTTTTCCAAAGACCAGACGCTGACAGACTCAGGGGTCAAAAATGAAATGATCCCGTTTTACCTTGGAGTGATCTGATACGTCTAGGTATATTTTTCAAAAGTTTTCCGGCTGATTGATGGGGGCAAAAGGGCAATTTGAGTAACGGCCAAGACGCCTCGTTTCATTCGTTTTACCCTACGAATGTCGATGCCAGAAAGTAACGGGAATTGATCGTTAGGGCTCGGAAGACATTCAATCGAGTGTCGTGTGGAAAGTTGGATCGGTGTAATGGCATCGAAACTTCCTTCAGAGGACATTTTGTGTCAAACAAGCCGGAGACTGTTGTCCTTTCTCTGAAACAAAGTTTCTCGTACCAGGAATGTTAAATTATACGTGCAGCGTTTGACAAGTACAGGACAGAACTTCGAGAAGTTCAGATCTTTGAATTGATAGGGGATAGAGAAGATACTTTTTAGGAAAAATTATTTTTTCTTTATTCATTAAATACTTTTATTTACATTATTCGTCAGTTACTTTTTATTATTCGCTTACCCCGAAAGGGAAATGGCTTAATGGTATAATAATAATAACTTTTTATTATTTCAGTTACAAAATATCGTAAAATATGAATTCTTTAACATAGTGAAAAGTAATACTGAAAAATTGGCACACATTAAACTCCGAACTGTATTTAAAATTAAAATTCGATTTTTAGTCTTTTTTTTTCTTTTTTAATGTGAAAGCTTCTAAATTATATAGGAAAAAGAAGAATACTGAAAATTGTTACGCATTAAAATTGGTTTAGATTAAATTCAATAAAATTTGTCTGGATTTAGTTAAAATTGGACTAATTTTAAGCCCTGATTACCTGAATTTCATAAATGAGTCTCAAATTCAGAAAAATTTTACTGAATTTCATTCAAACCAATTTTAAGATGTAACCATTTCAAGTACTCTTTTTTAGTGTGAAAATTAAGTTATATTAAAATATGTGTGGCAGAACAGAAAACAATTTCAATATAAATAATTTGAGTGCTGAATTAATCGTTTCTACGTGGAGGGATGGTTGCTAAGGTCTGGCGGGCTAGACGGGGGGCTGTTTCTACTGAAACATCGCTTCGTTCTGGGTGCAAACAAGAGGTGGCAAAATGCTTCAGTAGGAACAGCCATTTACACTGACTCACCGTCAAGCAATATCACACCCAAACCCAAGCCAGTGGCGTAGTCAGCATTTATTCTTGAGGTTTACTTAAGTATTCGGAAGAGTAGCATAACTTTGAATAAAATGCCCATAAAAGGACACTTATTTACATATTATGGCACTTACTGTTGTGATGTAGTTCATACTCAAAGTTGATAGGTATAATCTGAATAAGTGCAGACTTTAGAATTTAGATATTTATCTTGCAATATTACATCATTAAATCAGATTTAAACATTAAAACTTAATTATTGTTAAATTCCCGATTGTATTCTAGATATTACTTTCTATGTTGTTCCTATATTCTTTACATTCTTATTTTATTCGTTAATAAATATTTGTTATTACTAAATAATATTTTTTTTACTGAAGAGAGTAGCAAAAGTATCGATTGACTTGATTTCTGGCAGAAAAAAGGTTGTACAAGCTTCGTTTCGAATTGACGTTTCCCGATAGCCCACTCCTATTGCTTTGGGAATTTGGGTTTCTTTTTCTCACTCTCTTTTGAAATTAATTAACGACTTTGCTACACTAGGGTAGGAGAACAACGCTGGGTGAGACTGTTTTGAACGAGTGTTGAATTTTTTGGCTCTCCTCTCTTTTTCTATTTTCTCCAGTCTCTTTACTCTCCCTCTTTTATCATTTGCTCTCTCTTTCTCGTGCCCTGTCTCTATCACTCACTTTCTCTCTCTCTCTCTCTCTCGGTCGATAGTTCGTGAGGGTCGCGGCAGAGACGCGGCGACGCCCTGCTCAGCCACCCCCTCCCCACATCAGAGGTGCTCAACCCCATTTAATCTCCACATATGTATAAAATACTACTAATTAGCCACAAAAAAGTCGCTTGCACGTCAGAGAGAGAGAGAGAGAGGTCAATTGATTAGAATTCGAATTGGAGCAAAATTTCGAATTTCGAAGTTTGTAATTGGAAAAGTTCGAGTTGAAATAAAAATTTGGCAGCCCTGAAAACTGAGGAAAAATAAATCTTTAATAGGCTTCAAATTAGAAAGAAATAAAAAATGTTGTAACATTAGAATTTGAAACTAATTAAAATTTGAAAGCTTCTAATTTAAAATTATCAGTGGGGAATTACGTTGACTCTCAGTTTAAATAAACATTTTCAAACAAATTCTAATTAGGAATTTATTTTTTAAATCTCTTGAATTTTTAAAACTGTAATTTCAATATTGAAAGGAATATAAATTTGAAACCTTTGCATCTGAAAAGCATTCAAATTTGAATGTTTTAAATTTATAGATTGTACTTGAATGACTTTCGGCTGCGAAAAATTTAAATTCTGAAAAGTTTAAGTTTGAAAGACTTCGAATTTGTTTAAAATTTGTTTCAAATTTGTTTCGAATTGAAAATTAATTTCAATTTTAAAACAAACCAACGTGAACGCCTTGAATTTGGAATTAACTTCAAATATGAAATCATTCGTATTCAAAAGAAACTGAATTGTGAACCCCTTAGAATTCCAATGCAAAATTTGGATTTCTACCAAACTTGAAATTTTGAAAATTTTAGTTTATTCCAAACACCTAAATACTGAATATTTTTCAAGATGATAATTTTTGTGCTTTTTCACATCATATTATTCCTTCGGTACAGTCTTTCTGGGAAATTCTCTTCAACTAAAATCACTCCCAGTCGCGTGGAAATGACAGATAATGACATGAAGAAATAAAAGCATAATTTCCTACCACCTAGTTTTAAACGCTTTTAAAATTGAGCGCTGAGAGAAAATTGGTGGACCTAGAGAGATAAAAATTTTCCAAAAAATGAAATTATAATTATAATCCTTATTCTGCAAGGGAAAAATAATTTTTATGTATTTATTTCTGATCCTCCAATCTTCAGAAAAATTTGAATGTCAAAATCATTTTATCAACTAGAGGCATGATGCATGGCATATTACACATGAATATTGAAATTAATCAAATTAATTTTGCATCTATATTTTTTATATCTATATTTAAGAACAAAACTTATTGACTTTTACTTTTGAATCTACTTAATTTTGACGAAAGACCATTTACAATAGGGGCAAAGCTACTATGAAAAGACATAAGGGGATGATATTTTGATACTAATAAAGAAAAAAAATCATAGATTTAGCAAAATCGAGTGGACTAAGGGCCGGTATTAGTCTGTAAGAAAAAGAATCTATCACAAATTCTCAAAGACTCAAAGTTTTGGAAGAAGAAAAGCATGAGGTTCCCTCATTAACTCCTGGAGTGTGCGAATACAGGGTGAATCTCTGAACGATTTATCAATGAAAGATAGACTCACAATATTGATGGGTGCAATATTTACTTGCTAAATTCCTATTTTTATAATTTATTATAATTAGATAATAAAAGTGTGCCTATCACTGCCAAGCAGCTAATTTTGTACAACTGTAATTTATTTTTCTTGAACTTAATTTAATTATAGTTCTAGTTAAATTTGAACCGAGAAAATCGTGTGTTGGTTCAACAGAAGGTTTTTTAGAAATAACCTAACTTTTGATGGGGTAATTTAACCAAATTGTTTTGTTGCCAGAACAAAACATTTTTCCTAATGTAGATTTGTCATTCATCAAGTTTTAACATAAAACAATAGTATGATGACAATGTAGTAATTATTGCATTTTGCCCATCTCTGTGGAATTCTCAAGAGTTTGTGTAGTCGAGGTTGAAATCGTGATATTTCGGGGCAAATCCAGGGCACAAACAGAGAACAGTGAAATATAAATATTCCTCCACAGAAGATCTCAAAGTTGAACAATTCCTGCGAGATTCACTCGGTATAATTGCATCTATGGTCGCAATTCTATTGGTTTAACCTTTAACCATCTATGTAACGCGATTGAAATTGCGAGTGGTAATGCTATAATAGACAATTATATAGTGAACGTACACATACATATTGTATTATACTATATTGTATTATATTATATTCTGTCTGTCAAGATGTATTGTATACACACATATATTTGTACATAGTACATGACATATAAACGTTACGTGTAAATACGTCTAGTCGTTCGAAGAGATCGATGACTTCTACGAATTCTGTCTATCGCTTTGTTCCACTTGCAAAACTTGCACAAATTCTAAAAAAAATCTTAAAAAGTTTCAAATAAATACAATCTCGAAATCAACATTTTTAGGGTTTCGTAGCCTCGGACAGAAACCCGTATAGTTTCAGCTGCATGTCCATCCGCCGGTTACGCTCATACCATCTAAAGTATTTCAGGTGTTGGTTTCAAAGTTTATATAAATTTTTAAAACTCGTACAGCATTCGATGAAAAATATTTAGAACCTAATCAACATGGTACATGTCGATAATAACAAGCCTGAAGCAAATTTTTCTGTAGGTTGTTATTAAATGAGAGCGAGGGATAACGGATAGGAGAAGGGGGTTAGGAGGGGAAAAGGTAGGGATGGGGATGTGGTGTGAGGTGGGGTGACGAGTAGGGGAAGGAATAAAGGTAAAAGTAAGGGAATGAGCTTGATTAGGGTGATGGCTGAGGGGAAAGGGCTGTGGGCCGGTAGGGGCATGGATATGAGGAGAATAAAGTGGGAGGGGAAAGGAGAAGTGAGGAGAAGGGGTTTTAATTGACCGTTATATTTTATTTGAAATAATAGATTTCAATTGGCTACGAATCCATTTCTTGCAGGCGCGTTCTGCCTACTTGAACTCATTTGTTATAATATAAATAATTAATGTAAGAAATTGTCCAGTTTGCATTTGGAAAAGAACTATAGTCGGAGTCACAAAATATGCGTACTGATATGGTGCGAAAGATTTCAAGCCAAAATCACCGAGGGTGTTGTTCGCGGATTTTAAAAATATTTCTTTTTCCTCTTTTATTTTCAAAGTCAGATTAATTTTTCTCTCGGCAAGATAGGCGACATGGGGTTTAGTATTAAAAATGGTGTAAGTACGTTTTTTCCGAATGGTAGAAATAAATCAAGGGCGTAAGAAGAGTAATAATTTATTTTGTACTTTTTCGTGTATGTTGCGAAATGCTCAACAGATAAGAAGATAAAATAAATTGTATCGAAAGAAATTTTCGGGGAAGGATATTGCGCGAAGTCTTAAGCTTTCCTTTTTAAGAAAAAATGAACAAAAGGCTGATTAACGCGATAAGCCTGTATAATAGGGTCGTATCGGATCGTAAAGAGTTCTTCAATTGACGATTGCGCGATCCCAGTCTTCCCGAGGCGATGCTTAAGGATAATTAAAAATAAAAAGTTTACGGATTTATCTTAAAAAAATGAGAAAATGCAAAAGAAAGCTCACGAAGTACATATAGTATAACATATGATATCATCATCGATCGTTTTTGAAAACGATTTAAAAATTTTGCAATGAGGAGGGAAAACAGCCAGACGTTGCGTTGCGCGTGGTTCAAAGAATTCTAGCGAACGCGAAAGAGAAAGGAAGAGAGAGGAAGAAAAAAGAAAGATAAGAACTTTATTGATACAAAATATTAATACCTAAATGCCCGGTTTATTTTTATATTTATTTTTCGATCTATGAAACGTTACAAAAGTTTAAAAGTAATATTAAATTTAAATATATTATGAATATTAATATACCTATATATTCCTATAAATCAGCTGTATTATACCTATAAATATATATCTAACGGTATATTATTATTATTATAAAGGTTGATATCCATACTAATCGTATGTCCCTGCCTGATCCAGGCCCAAAAATCGTAGGCGACCCTGTTCCATGTGAAATTTCCGACTATCGATTATTTAGATTAAATATTGTGTATCTGATAATGTACACTTTGCTGTAGTTTCCTGTAGTATTAGTCTTTAAAGGTACGAGTTTTAAACACCACAAAATATCGTCAGCGATTGCGGGTATCATGAGAAAATATTTTGGGAACATTGAAATAATTTACTTGAAAACATTGATGTTCAACATACCTATTTCCAAATTTTCAATTTCTAAGAATGAAAAGGAAATACAAATTCAAATTTTCACAGAGAAAAAAAGTACAATTATCTCTCAGATTATAAATTGTACTTTCTCGGTGGAAAAAACAAAGTAATTAGTACTAATTACGGTTGAATGAATTTCCATAAAAACGTTAATTTAGTGGAATTTTTTCTCGGTGAATTCACGGTGCTTTTTCTCACGAAGAGACGCGTTTTAAAATTGACGAGGGTGCGGTGGCGTGAGAAAAAAAAGTTGGCGCTTGCGAGTTTCATGAATAATGAAAAATCCATTTAGTTCTTGATCTCCAGAGCACTTGCGATTTCAAAGCTGCCACACGTGCAGAGTTTATCGATCTTTGTGCACTTTAACATAATAACCGGAAGTGCTTACGGCCATTGCGATGCTGGCGTGATGATTTAACGTGTCTCTTGACCGCATCACTTAAAACCCTTACTGCCCAATGCTGTCGTAACTCAACCGAAATGACGCAATAAAGATTCAAAATACAACCGAAATGGCGTGAAATTTCGCGATTTGACAGATGAGAAGTTCTCAATTAACAAAATTTGCAGGTTTAATTCTTGGATTTGGAAATTGGGAATTAGAAGTTTGGATATTGAAGAAAATTACAATTTGGATAAGTTAAAAAGCCTTTGTTTTTAAAGTTTCAATTTCAGTAATTTGAAATATTTCGATCTCAAAAGGAGTCCACATTTTAAAGATTAATAGATATTACCGAATAATATATAGGAAGCTTAAATTGAAGGTCAGATTAAAAGGGATTCAAATTTTTAAACAATTTTTTCAGTTGAAAATAAATCAAATTTTAAAAGATTTGGAATTTAAAAATTGCAATTTTGGATACAAATTTAATTTGGAATTGATTGAAATAAGGTCATAGAAGTAAAAAATATCGATTTTTCAAGATACTTTAATCTAAACATAAACATAAACTTTTTTATTTAAGGAGCAATTCAAGGTAAGCCTTGGGATTCAAGAGAAAGTAATCTTCTTCAAGGGCGATTCGGAAATTTTTAAACCTAAAATAAATCCAAATTTGGAATACGAAATAAAATAAAGAGAAGAAAATGATGTAAAAAACCTCCAAACATTCAATTAAAATTCTGGGATCGGAAAGCAATGAACATTCAAAAGGAATTTTAAATTAAAGCATTCTAAATTGAAAAAGTAATAAAAAAAATAAAAAGTAAAGTTGAAAGCTTTAAAAATGTAAGGAAATGCAAATTTGAAAACTCTTGTATTGAAATCGAATGAAGAATTTAAAGGCTTTGATCTAGAGTTCCAAAATTAGAAGCCTTTCAATTGGAAAATTTGTAAGCTTTCCAGACAGCGAGAAATCCGAATCGGAAATCCTTGCACGTGTAGTCTTCCAGTTAAACAAAATTAATTTCTGTAAGCATTTAACTTTCAAAGTTCCAAATTCGAATTCTGGTCGGTTTAAATTCAATGAATTTCAAAAATGGAAGACGGACGAATTGCAGGATTATTAGTTTAAAAGAAGAACAATAGTTTCTGAAAAGGTACCGAGAGACTGAGCATTGGCACATGAATAGACGTAATAATAATAATAATCGATCTTGATCGACACATCCCGCTTGCTCACTCATTTTGCATGTAACCTTTAAAAGTAATGGCTAACGTGATAACTTATATACTCGTAAGTAATAAATACTGTACTGTAATAATGGTTCACATACATATATATACATATACATACGCGTACGTGAAATGTTGCAATGTGTGTGTGAAGGTACATATGTTTATATATATATGTATGCGCATGACTTTTCGACTGATTACCATAATAAAATAAAATAAACATTAGATGTGAAGAATAAAAATTAAATAAAACTAAAAAGGACACACCACATCACTGTTGGGTCGGACGAGCCTTTAATTAAAAGATGAACAAGATTTGTGGTGAAATGTGGAAAATAAAGGAAAAGGAATTAAGAAATGTAAAAATGGGAGAATTTGGATAAAAGCTCAAACGACCAGTCGGTGTCTAATAATAAAATTAGATTTAAAATTAGGTGATCTTCGTGCTTTTGCTGTCCAACGAATGTCGTCGCTGCCTTCGTTCACGCTTCGCGCTCGTATTTCAAGTGGACACGATTTCCGGTTTATATCGACTAAACCGATAATCGAATTTGTCAAAGATCGCCAGGAGGTTGATTCGGATTTTCTGATCGGAGTGTGTGGCGTGATATTATATTTAATAGACAAATTATATTTCGCTATAGCGAGACGAAATAAGACTGGAGTTGGCACCCTTTTTTGAGAGAAACAAATATGGACAAAGTATTTTTGATAAATTGAATAAATAAAAGTGAATTAATTAATGGAGCGGATGAATAATTAACGATATACGTATACCGAAGAGGCGCCCGTCAGACGGGAGATCGTCAAGGCAGGGAGCTTCGATTGGACAGCGAAATATCTAATGAAAATTGTCATGGAATGCGCAACACTTAAACAGACGTGAAAATAAATTTAAAGCACTCGTTTTGCGAACATTATCTAAATTATATATTCTTACTGTGGTTAAGGCCTAAAAATTAGTCACATGACTAGGGTAAACGAAAAAAAATTACAAATAAAAAACACTTTGATTGAAAAGTTTGATTTTAGACTCAAATAAC
>UWNZ010290568.1:862-12596 GCA_900474215.1 Andricus inflator
TGAAGGTGTTTCCAAAGATTTTCAATAATTTTAAAAATTTCAGGATATTTTAAAAGATTCCAAGGAACTTTCAATTGATTTCAATAATTTAAAGTGACTCCAAAAGATTTTAATTATTTTATCGTATTCTAGAAGATTCCAATGAATTTTCAAGGAATTTCAAAAATTTTTTAATGATTTGATATATTTTTGGGTGTTTTACAGGATTGCAAGGAGTTTTCAATTTATTTCATTTATCTAATAGTATTTTAAAGGATTTAAACCATTTTAGGGTATTTTAAAAGATCCTGAGGCATTTTCAAGAGATTCAAAAAAAAATTGGAAGAATTTAAATCATTTTCAGGGTTTCAAGATATTTTAAAATATTCCAAGAGATTTTATCAAATTGCCGAGGATTTCAATTATTTTAAGGGATTTTGAAACCTCTCAAGATAATTTCATAAATTTTCCAGGATTTCAGAAAATATCATATTTCATTGAGTACTTCGGGATATTATAATATTATAATGAATTGCAAACGATTTCATCACACGAATTGAGGGATTTCGTAGGGATTCAAAAATTTGAAGAGATTTTCAAATGTTTTTTGCAACTAATTTGAATTCATTTGAAATTCACTCTGAATTCCTACTAACATATCGTAAATTCTCCTATTTTATTTTAAATCCTTTGGAATTCTCTTGAATATTTTTTCTTATTTACTTGATTTCTTCTGAATTCGCTCAATTCTACACAACTCAATAGATGTTTTTTATTAAATCCATCCTGAAGTTTTTTAAACTCTCTTTGAATTCTTAAACATCTCATCAAATTCTTTTGAATTCCTGCGAGTTTTTCTAAACTTATTTCTAACTCACTGAATTCTTTTCATATTTTTTAATTGTCTTCAATTTACTTGAATTGTTATTATTTTCATCAAATTCTTCTCATTTCCCATAAATTCTTCTAAATTCACTCCTATTTTACTGAAAGCAATGGAATATTTTTTGATTTTTTCAATTAATACGAATTCAACTATAATTGTTTTGAAATCTTATAAATTTATCCGGAATTCATTAAAGTTCACCTGGAATTCTTAAAAACTTCATGGAATTCTTCTGATTTTTCTTGAATTCAAAAGAACATCAGTCACATTATTAATGCAGATTAGTTACTTTTACTCACTTTTGGACAATTTTTCAGTTTAAATAGGCCACTTTTTCAGGTTAATTAGGCGGTGGCATTCTTGAGAATAATAAATTAAAAATTTAAGAATTTTAGTTTAAAATTGTATTGTTCTATTTATAAACAATTCTATATTAAAACTATTTAGAATTTTTGTCTCTAAATATTAATGGTCAGGGAAAATGAAACATTTGCCAGGGGAAAATCAGGGACTTTTGAAAATATAGTTTCGCGACCACCTTGCTTTAAGTGTTTGCTTTTACTCTGTGCAGCCGCGCCTCAGCTCGAATTTATCCAGAACCAATAACAAGAGACATTCAGCCATTTCGATGGTTTGATAGGAGCATTTTATGTTCTATCCGGTTATATCGCAAAACTCGTGCAGGCATGTAAATGACCATCCGCTTACTTGATTCGCTAGAACGCCGTCGTCGGAGCTTTCTCAGGCACTTTTGTATCGGTACTTTAACCTCAGACCGAGCTTTATGGGACGTTCGATCCTTCTTACTCAGCTCAAACGCGAGGAACTTTATCTTGATGTCCGCTCCATTTCTCGTGTATACGCAACCCTGCACCTATTTTTCTCCGGATTAAGAAAGAGTTTCGGTAGCCAGATTATGGATTTACTCCATTACTTCACCAACACGAGATCCAGATACAACTTGTTTCTTATACGACGAATGCCCTTTCGCCCATTGTGTGCTCGACGCAGGTGTTCTGATAGAGTAATCATGATCTCCTTTAGGGGATTTTACAAATGCGGGTAGCTAGACAGGCTAAGTATTTCAGAAATTAAGAGAAATGGATCAAAGAATATTCATATTCATTACTTTCATTTAATAAACAAAACATCCTGATATATTTGTCGCATTCGTTGTTTTCTTAATTTTATCAAATAAAAGTATTGTATTTTCGTTGCATACTTTTGAGTGCTCTTCTACCGAACTACAATTCTTTTAAATATCCAATCCTTTTCATTTTCACCTAACATTCATTCCTAAATTAAGTGAGGCCAATATTTTGTTTTTATGTTTCCAAACATTGTAAATTTAATTTTTGGAACTTTTGAAGAGAATATACCACGTGAGAATTATTAGAAAAACATAGAAGAATTTCTCGAATTTTGTACATAGACTCCAACTTGTGGCATGACCCAGGAAGGTTGTACCAAAAATCTCAAATTTATACCACGTTATAATTGAGGTTTTATCTTCAATTTAAGCTAATTAAAATTCAAAAATCTTTACGGAGTCCCATGATATGGCAACAAATTTCCAAGCGTGAATATGACGAGTTTCAGTCGGCGATCACCGCAACTCGACACAGACAAGCTTGAACATTTTTAGTCGTATCTCGGAAACTCGTGAAGATTTTTAAAGTTCTGTTAGCCAAAATTAAAGATAATACTTCAAGGACTGTTTGGGACAATTTGGGCTGATTTTGGAACAATTTTCAAAACTTAAAAAATATGTCTACATATTTTCTTCTCAATCAGGCCGTTCACGGCTTGCTTTTTATTTGAAAGTTAACATTTTTTTAATTTTTGTTTCGAACTTAAGCTTCAAATTCGACCATTTTAAATAAATTATTCAAAATTTGAGCACTTTACATGGTATTTTTTTTTTAGTATTTCAGATTGAAGAGTTATAAATTAAAACAATTTTGAAAATGTTGAAAATTGAACAATTCCTAATTAAAAGCGGCCATAATTGAAGTAATTTTCAATTCAAAACCTTTGAAATTAAACAAATTTGTATTTGAAGCTTGTAAACTTTAATAATTTTAGGGCATAGTATCCAAATATGTGTGGTTTCAAGTTTAAATCGTTCACATTTATAGCATTTTCAAATAAAATGAAGGGCTTCATTGGCGATAGATTTTAAATTGAAGTCATTAGACGTGTCATAATTTCAAATTGAAAGCGTTTAAAAATAACTTGTTTTAATTGAACAACTTCTTACAGTGAAAAATATCGAATTAAAAGCTTTTCAAATTGAATAGATTTGAAAAAATTCGAATTGAAAGATTATTATAGGTTATACTCTTTAAAATTTGAGTCATTAATAACTGTAGAATTTAAAAATGAAAGCCTTAATAGTTGAACAATTTTAAATTTGAAGAACCGCTGGCTGAATAAGATTTTAAAATTTTAAATGTATAACAGTGGACAATATTTGTATGGGAATGGCTTCAATTTGAATATGAATAATATATATGCATAGTCCTCTGTGAATCTGGAAGATAATTTATTTTTATAATAATATAATGCAAAGTAGAAAAGACTAAAATTAAAAAATACTCTAAACTCAGATGTATCACTCGAAGGGAATTTAGTAATTTTACTGACATTTTTTTCGAATTTCAAAGAAAATTATAGTTTGGAAACTTGTCCTATTTAAAAATAATTACAAAGAAAATTATTAAAAATTCAAAAGCAATTCGAATTTTAAATCTTATCCTATCTTATCTTATTCAAATTAAAGTTAAATTGGTTGCATCGTATGAATCTATTTTGTTCTTAATTATATTTTTTTCTCCTAAAAGTCTTCTATTTTTCTAAAATTAGGCCCTGAAAAATCCTTGATTTTTTAAATTCAAGTTCTGTAACATCCCTGCTATATCGTCCAACCTAGTATAAAAAACACGTCAAGAAAAAGCGAGTTCATTTTGAGCCAAGATCATCCCAAATGTCCACACTTTTATTTTATTTGCATAATGTTCGACGTTACTCTCCTAAATTACAATTACACTATCATCCCGGAAGATTCTCAAACGAGATGATCTCCTGCTTATCTAACTTCCTTGCACCCTCTTCATCTCCCTCTCTGATGGCTACTCAAAGTTCTCTGTCTGTTTTCTCAGCTAACGGAGACCCACATTCGTTGGAGGCCTCCTCCTGCGGGATTCTGCAAAGATAACCAGACAGAGAGGAACTGGAGCCTGAACAGCGTTATCATAACTAACAGCTTCATCTACATAATTATCGAGCAAAATGTGTTACTTAGCCGTATCCACCAGCCGCGGGCTAGCAAGTCCGGACTTGGGTTTAGGATACAGAGCCTCAGAGACTCTCTATAGCTGGACTGAACACTAACGTGTGCCTGTCTCTTCGGGAATGAAACCAATTACTTGGTGACCCCCCTCCGGGTACACAGCTTCACAGAGTTCTCTTGGTGACGCAGGGAAAATCCGAGAAACTCAGAGAGGAATTGAGTCACCCTGGGAATACATGACGTATGTATTCCCTTCGCTTAGGGCAAACATACAACCCTTCCCTTTTATTCTGCCCCTTCCAACTTTACGCCCTTAACTCTGAGATGCGAGAAGTGCATTTGTTAATTAAGGAAACTCTAAGGATAATTACCTTTGGTTACCACTTCCTGACCCAGGTGTCTACTGAACATCCAATACGCTAGTTTCTTATCGCTACCAGTGGCGCCAATCTCCATTGAAACATTTATGACGAAAAAACCGTTTTCATGCTTGGGTACAACTCTTTCTGACGATAAAATTTGAAATAATTTGACTCCAGTAATCGCCATAATGAAAAATATAGACATCGCCACTGATCGGCAGCCATCTGCTAATAACCATTCCCAGCGCCCAGGGAATAGTAGAGCACTGACAAGAAACTGTCGCTTCCACCGTTCCTTTTCTCGAACATCTCATTTCAATTCGATTTGGCAGAATGGTTGCTCGAGTATTCTCACTCTCATTCCAAGGTAAGGTTTCTAGTTGAGGGGATTGCATGAAATTGAAATCCACCGCTTTTAATCTATTCAGAAGGATTTTCTAATCCTGCATTGGGCAGCTAGAAAGATGTGTATAGTTGAATTTATATGCAGATGACCTGTTCTTCAATATATCCTGGGGTAATCGGTAAGAAAACCACTCTAGGTAATTGTTATCATGAGTCTATTTCGGTAAAATCACTCAAGGTGGATCCTGTGAGAATTGTAGCGAAGTTTGCGCAAACTTGCTTACTTATAGAGATCTCTAGAGACTGGTGATCGAGTAGCAAGAGAGTGGATGTATTCGATTTCAATGTAGGTTTTCCTTTGGTGTTTTTCATTTTGAGAACTGTGGAATTCATTTCAGAGTTAGAAAATATAAACACTTTTAAAGATGGGAATTGGTACAAATGGTCCTAGTGTGAATCAATGATACAATAATCCACTGGAAATAAAAGAAGAACAAGAATTTCAAGAGATATATTTTTCTTGACTTCTCTTAATAAAATTCATTTTGGACGAAATAGTTGATTTAGAACTTTGCTGCTGAAATCCCAAAGGTGAAAAAGTAAATGGTTCCTTGGAGAGCTGTTGCTACATTGGTGTTGCTGAAGGTTCACTGTCTGGTACAGTTAGATGTGGGTACAAGGTGGTTACTCGAGTGGCCGCGTGAGACTCAAAGTTCAAAACAGTTTAAGTTCTGGAAAGGAAAGCCAATTTCGAAACTTGCGATTCGTGCGGACTTAAATTTATATCCAAGATATCGACTTCTAGAAAACAAGTTTAAAAGCTTTCGTACTCGTAAAGGCAACAGTAAACATTCTTAGAGCAGAGACCCTGGATCCAAATTCATACCACCTCTTCTCACACAGAAGTAATACAACTTATTACACTATGTACTATTTTCATTATTTTTGTAACTTCTATCGTGCTGAGGGTGTCCAATCAAAATTTGGTGAGCTGAACAGGGAAATATGGGTTTACGGTCGGTCAGTATGCAAGTTCGTAATAAGGCAGTGCTTGATAACCCAATGTTAGTGTCAGAGCCTAACGCGAACCAAGTTTGCTTCGTTACGTCTTTGAATATTCAGGAGTTTCGCACGTGCCGGCGGCCATTTGCGAAGCTCAGTATGTTCGGCAATATCTAGATGGTCTCGTAAATATCGATAGCGCCGGAGTAAGTCGTAACTGTAGAGATCATAGCCTTGAAAAAGGGTCCTTGATAGTACTGCCATGTAGGATTGGATGTTCGATATATAAGCTATAAATGTCAAATTCCATCATCACTAAAATTCACCTACCGTAGAAATCCGTTGAGTGAAAATGTTAATCATGCCTGAAGTCAAATATACCATCACTGTATGCTCTACTGCACGGATTATTAATTTGGCACACTTCATGATGCAATCTCCATTACTACATTTTAGCTTAACCTGATTACGGTCATATTTCGAATGACAGAGATATTGTTTACCATCTAATAATTACGGTTTGGTTACGATATATAATATTTTATTAACTATAATGTCGAATAAGGTAATAAAAAAGAAGAAGGTCCAACTCTGTAATCCATTGGTCAAAGATTCACATCAGGAACCGCAATCAGTATCTTTTTTTTGAGTCGATAGGAGTGGGATATCGACTTTCTATTCATATTTAAGACCCTTGGGAGATTCTGAGATTGGTTTGGTGGATGTAGTGCAGGGAACTCTCGTATTGAAGAACATTAAAAGCTCGATGGTGATCCTTAAACCTACTGGTGTCTGGAGAAGCGTAGTGTAGTGGAAGGCAAAAAGGCCAGGCTTATCGCCAACAAACAGGCACCCTTTTTATCCTTTTCTTTTCCACATCATCCATTCATTTTGCTTTCTTTCTTCCCAACTGCCCTCTCCTTTCACCCTTTCCTCTTGATGCCATTTTCCACTGAAAATTTTTAATTTTTCAAAAAGAACATGGATTTATTCCTAAGACGCGATCAAGGACGTGATTTTTCTTTCATTCATTAATTCTGTATTTAGAGATTATTTCTATTTTTAGTGAATAATTTTATTTGCGTTACTATTAGTGGATAAGCTCTAGATGTGAAATTCTTGAATTCAATCAGTAAGGAATCTTGACCCTAATAATTTCAGAATTCTATTTGTATGCCCTTATGCTATTCCTTGGAGTGTTAATTGAGAAGGTTTCCGTAGAAAATTCGACCTTCAGTACATTATCCAGTTCAAATATTCCAAGGGTTTCCCTTTTTCACCCTGGGTCGTTATTACCCAAGAGGAACTTGGAAAAACAGATCTCTGAAGTGAGGAAAAATCGACTTTGCTTCATGGCTCACCCGGACGCATCGGATAAAATCGATCCGAAATTTCAGTACAAAATAGACAATTTTCATTTTTTTTCCCATAGATTCATCCTATTTAATTGAAGTAGAGTAAAAAAAACAAAAGCTACCGGTTCATTTTTATCTCCAAAATAGCATACACCTACAATAACTTTTTCCTTGAGAGAAATCTTCTAATCATTAGATGTTAGCCAACATCATAAATCATTTTTTCTACTAATCTGAATCTCATTAATTTAGTTATTTCGGAAACTCGCTAGTTGCGTGTGTGAAAGCCTTTGTGGCATTTTCATTTGCAAGAACCTCTGTAAACTCCGACTCAGGTGGATAGATCCGAATTCGTTACCTTTCCCCAGGAGCGAATTAAACCAGTTGTACGGTGCGGCTCGACATGCCTCTTTAATTAAATCTTCGAGTCTCCGTTCCGCGTGGTTGCAGCTTTTCAAGCCACTTTGTTCCGAAAATTCCAAGTTTTTTGTCAGATGGCTAACCGAATCGACTTTTTATTTGAGATCGAAGAGAAAAGAAGGAAGGAAGAAGCTTATTGGGTTCCAAAACTGCAAGCCTTCAGAGAAGCCCAACTTCTGCAAACTATCGAACTGGGATATACATATAAATAATTTGCTGTCTCGGTTCACTGAGCTTTACATTAAAAGCATTTGCTGATCCGGCGCTTTGATTTGACGTCGTGGTTAAACTTGGAGGGTCAAAATTGACTCGGCCGTGTAGTCGACCACCAAAGGGAAAGTTGGACCTTACTCAAGTGACCGATACTGAAATTTACTAATGCCCTTGTCAACCTTCCATAAGCACAATGATTCTACAATGTCCTTTCAATTTATTTCTTCAATTTTCTATATTTTAAAGGAAATGGTAGAACAGAATATCATATTGAGGGAAGAAATGTTGTATGAAATTCTCAAGTGGAAGTAAATTTAAGTTTGGATCCTGGGTTAACTGATGTTAGATTATTTGAGATGTTTTGAGCGTTACTTGAAACTCGAGACCGATCGATGATTGTTATCGCATAGAAAACAGGGTACATACCCACATAAGCGGTTGTTAGATGGTAGATACGAAGTCCTGGATCGTATACTAGAGCGAAGGTAGAAAGGGGGAAAGATGGTTTGAACGAAGAGATGGTGGTAGCGTAAGAGAGAATATATACGCTATGGAGGGAAAGGTGGGGTAAATATTACATAAGACAGTGCTTCCTCTTCTTTTTAGAGGAGAAAACTTCTAAAACGGAACTCTCCAGTTATATGAGCTTTGGAGGGATTTATTTTCTAGAGAAAAATATTAATAAGCCTCGGAAACAGATCGACAGTGGTCAGAAAATGTAATTCGTAAATTTTAAAATTGTGACTTAATTTTTTTAATAAATTGCTACTTTGTTATGAATTATGAGTATCTTTTAGGAAGACAAGCTGATTAAAATCAGTTTATCTCCCTAATTTCCTATAATCTTCATTTCTTTTAAAAAAGGGTTATTTTTTACGATTCCGATTTTTCCAACGCCGCATCTTCTGAAGTACTTACAACTGTAATTTATTCTTGTAAAAATTAATTATCTTTTAAAACTGTTTTAAAATGTTTTTTAGTATTGGCGTAGATCCTCTCACCACAGACACGAACCTAAGTTCTTTCGATGTCGGTAAATCTCTCTAACAGGAATCTATAATTAAAAATACTCAGTTTCAACCCTTCGTGCAAAGAATTCTCCACTTGATAAAACACCCTTTAAAAAATGAAAGGGTCTTTTAAGCGCAATCCCCACAAAAAAAAAAGAGATCGCATTTGTCTTCTTTCGGATGCTTTACTCGATCTCGTTGATAGAGGCAATGTGAGCATAGGTACGTGTCTGAGAGAAAGGATGGGTAAAAAAGAAAAAGAAACGAAGAAAAGATGGAGAAAGAAAAAGGCGACGAAGGTGGCATGAAGTTTTTGTGTATCCCCGCGATAGACCGCGTCGCGGTGCAAGACACGGACTGAACCGGCCGCGTGCATAATGTATGAGAAACGCGAAAGCCCGTCATTTCAGCCGCTCCGCCGCTTTCCTTTTGTGACATCGATCTGGTGGCGTCTCAATAATTCAGCGCGGGAAACGGCGCAAGGCGCACCACCAGCTCGGCTTCCCTTCGATATCCCCTGCCGCTCTGCCTTTACTCGGGCCGCCTTCTTCCACTTCCACGTCGCTCTTTTCTTGTGCATCGCCCATTCGTATCATTCGACCCACCCGCACTGACCACGCGCGACGCTCAACGAAGCTTCGTGACACGAGTCGAAACGCGAGGCGATATAAATGTCTGGCCAGTCGCCACATGCGCCACATTGGACAATGCTTCTCTCCCCTTTACACGTGACCTCCACAATGTCGCCTCTCCGGCTGGCATTGATAAATACCCTAAATAGACTAGAAATAAATTAAAATAGATTTATGGTCATGAAAAAAGTCTTTTGGAGATTGGAATTAATTAATTGTTTCTTTGTAAGAAATGTATGTAATGCATACATGTAATAAGATAGGTTATCCCGCAAGTGTCACGCTAGAATCCAGGGGAAGATGAAAGTTACTTTTTGTCTGCCCCAGCGCACCAAGCCATTTTTACCAGGGCACAATAATCAGCATTCTTTTGGAGCTAACCAAACAGATATCTCCAAGGATGAGTCGGATAGCTGCTTCTCAGGTCGCACTAAACAACTTTTTAAACATTTTTTTCAAAGGGCGTACCAAACAAATTTTTCTCAAGGCTTAACAATCAGCTTTCTTTTGGAGCACCAAACAACTGTTTTTCAGATCACACGAAAGAACTTTTTCGTAAGTCTAACCAAACACCTTTTTCAACGGGTGCAGCAAACAACCATTTCTTAGACTGCAACAATCAACTTTTGTTTGTAGCGCACCAAACAACTACTCCAAGGGGCGCACCAAAAAAGTTTTTTCAATGTCGAAACACATATTTTCTAAAGGGCGCACCATAAATACCTTTACCTTTTCTCAAAGCGCAGCAATCAGCTTTTCTTCGATGTGCACCAAATAAATTTGAATGCAGCGCTTTACTGAAAATCAGATTTTGTCCACAGGGCAAAAATAATCTGCTTTTTAGGTTGCAATATACAATTTATTATTTCTAAAAAAAATCGGTTATCTAAAATATCTACTACCAATAATGGTCATTTCATAACCAATAAAAACAAAATTTTCACCTTAATATAAAAATAATGTGTGCATATTAGTCTGTGTTGAAACTTTTTTTTTCAAGTTTGATGTTAACGTTGAGAATTACTTGGCACGATCAAGCCACCCTATTATAAAGTGAAGTGTATCTAAGGTGAAGTGGAAATAATGTTAAGCTAAAAGTTTCAGTGTCAATCAAGTTGAAACACCTGAGACACATAAACCACCCTTGAAAATTATAAAGTCCATGACGTTGGGGAACACTTTTGCTGCTCTTATCTGCAATTATCCCTCAGGTTAATTGCAGGTTAAAAGACTTCATGTCTTGGCTTTCTTAAAAGGGTCGCTTTTCTTGCATTTAAATAATTTCCGTTTGGCAATTTATATCATTCGCTTTTGTTCCACTTCCAATTGCATTTTTTAAATTTTATGACCGAAAATAACTTTTAAAAAAATGTTCACAAACTCTTCATATAACATAAAGTAAAAAGTGGAATCGGAAGTTGAAAAAAAACCAATGATATAAATCAGCGGACGGAAATTATTCTAACATAAGATAGACTACCCTCAGGGGCCTTTTAAGAATTATTCAACGAGATTTTCTTTTATTTATATCGTTGTCCCCTTTTTAACTTCACTGCAGTTTCATTCTCATCTTTGTTTAAACAAAGGAGAAATGCTTTACGCAATAATATGAATAAATTTTACAATAGATATCTATGTAATTTCACATAATTTTTGGCCTATCAACGAGGATACAGAGTATGACAAATAAAAAATATTATATTAAATACTAATAAAACTTATTTCAGATTCTAATCATTCCTATATTATAAGAAATATACGATCAACTTTGTATGTGAAACTTTACAGATACTCGTGCCTTTCAGTTGGGTTCTACAAATACATATATAATCTTTCTTTAAGTATCCCTTCATGTTAAAAAAGCAGTAATTTGATGGTAAAACAAGCAGCAAATAAGAAACTAACGATTTGCTTGAAGGTCCCTGAGCTGCCCTAGTTAATCCGAGGAAAAAAATGAAATGTCACTGGTCACGTGTGCGTGAAATTAGTAGCCCCTAATCCCTTCTTCCTCTTTCAAGATCGATATTGTTATTTCCCTTTCTCCACTGTTTTCCCTTTATCTAGCAAAAAATTAGAATTTATCCTAAACTTAAAAAAGTCTAGACATCAGATTACAATATTACGCTCTCATATTTTAAAATTGAAAGGTTTTTCATACATACTGCTTTGATTTAATATGAAAATATAAATCCGTGTATAGCTTATAGATTGAATCATCGTTCTAATATAATCCACTAC
>UWNZ010292886.1:0-10773 GCA_900474215.1 Andricus inflator
TACTAGTTTTTCAGCTTTTCTGGTCAGGGTATTTTTTATTTTCAAAAACGTTTCGCCCGTCCACGTAGGGCCTGATCAGTTATAAATCATTGTTGAAACATCTAGAACAGATAGATTAAAGAGAGCCTCCATTTTTTGATCCTTACTTCTTCAGCTTTTCAAAGTTAAAATTTTCAAAAGTTTTTCAAAAGACAGTTTTTCTAATTTGATTTTAGATTGAATGTTGAACTATTTTTGATCTTTTTAAATCTTAAATTCAACTGCGTGGGTAAAAGATCTCAACTAACTTGTTAAAAATTTGTTTTTTTATTTTTGAATGAAGAATTATCTCTTTAGTTAGAAATTCAACTACTTTGTTGGAAATTAATTTTTTGCTAAAAATTCATATTTTCTGGTTGGAAATTCAATTTTTGTATAGAAAATTCGTCTTTTGACTTAACTGTTCAACAATTTGGGTGATATTTTTTTTCTTTTAAGACTGAAAAATCTTGATTTGTGGAAAATTCGTCTTTTTGGTTTTGAAATTCATCTTTTAAAATGAAAATTATAAATTTGTATCTCAAATATTGTTTCATTCTGTTTATAAGAAATCCTATGTTGAAAATATCACAAGATTATAATGCTGATATTTGAATGTTAACGGTCAGGGAAAATGAAAAATTGGTCAAGAAAAAATCAGGGAATTTTGAAAATGAAGTTTTCGCACTGCAAAGCATGTATTATTTTTCTTCTTAGACCAAAAATTTCCATTTCCTAAAGGATTGCAAAGGATTTTAATAACTTTCAAATAATTCATAGAATTTCCAAGGATTTTAATTATTTTAAGGAATGTTCAAAGCCTTTAGACTTTTAAAAGATTTTATGGCAGTCCAAGGGATTGCACGAGAAATAATTAGAAGGATTTAGTATTATTTCAAAGATTCAAAGAGTTTTTCAGAGATGATTTTAGGTGGTATTTAATAGATTTTATTTTATATAAAAAATCCTAATCATTTTATAATATTTCTATAAATTGAAATGAATTTCACAATAATTAAGGGATTTTGTAGGATTTCAAAGATTTCAAGATAATTTCAAATATTTTGTCTAATATGCGGTTTTAAAGAATTTTCTTGAATTTCGAAAGATTTGAAAGTATTTCACAGGATTTTTAGGGGGCTTTTTATAAGATTTTCAAGGAATTTTGAAGGCTCTAAATAGGATATTTTAATAAATTTTTCAGGATCTTAAAGGATTTCATATGCCTTGAAATATTTTAAGAGATTTCAAGGAATTTCATCAGATTTTATGAAATTTCACTAGATTTCAGCACATTTTATAATATTTAAATGAATTTTGATATTTTTAATAGATTTCGAAAACTTGCAGAAATTTTAAAAGATTTCGGAAGTTTTTAAAGATTTCAGAATATTTAAAAAAATTCTCAGAAATTTTCAAGAACTTAAAAAAAATGTCGAGGTATTTTAACAGATTCCGAAGAATTTAAAATAGTGTATGGCATCTTCATGGATTCCGAAGAACTTTCAAAGGATTAAAAAAATTTAAAGGAATTTTCAAAGATTTGAATCATTTTAAGGCATTCAAACAAAATTTTATACGGTTTTAAAGAATTTCGGGATATTTTGAAAGATTCCAAGGGATTTTTAAAGGATTTTAACGGAATTTTTCAGATTTTGAAGGATTTGAATGGTTTCAAGGGATTTTAAACACTCTCAGGGTATTTCGATAAATTTTCTATGATTCCAGGAAATATATGAATTCATAGAATTTCAACGGGGTTTTTAAGGGATTTTATTGCATTTCAACGAATTGTAAAGATTTGTAGTAATTTTATAATATTTCGAGTGGTATCAACAAAATTTTCATACAATGTAGCGATTGTTAATAGGACTTGCAAGGTTTAAAGGGTTTTTAATTTTTAATTTTTCAATTTATATTAAAAGAGTCATATATTTTTAAAAACGATAGTAACCGAACAAAATCAACAGAATTCTTGTTTTTACATAGTAATATTTAAAAAATGGAAACATCCAAAACTAATTAATTTTAAATTCAATGACCGTAAAAAATTTAATTGGTTCAAAAAAGCATGGAGAACTGTACATTTTAAATTAGTTTTCTCCATTTAATAACACCAACAGAACAAACTAAACATAAAAGTTTTGCACGCTTCTGATTGATGATTTAAAAATTAGGAAACATCAAAACAAATATTTGCGAATTTGAACTATTGAAGCTAAAAAACTTCAGTTTCAAGTCCTCAAAAATTAAACAATTTCAGAATTGGGTACTAAAACTATAATTTTAAATTGAAATTAAATGAGTTTTAAAAATTATTAAAATTATTAAGATACATCATATCATGTAGTATCAAATGAAATTCAAAGTGAATGGACAGATTCTATTATAAAAAAATGAAATTTATGTACAAAAAAAAAAAAGAAAAATATTCACTGTTATTTTGTCTGTTTAACATTGATGAAATTTAAATATTTCATACCTTCAAAGTTTGATCATTCTAAAATCATTAAGAATTGCATGATTTTTAATTGGAAGCTTTAAAAATGATGAATTCAAGCTTAATTGGAATGTTAAAAATTAAATAATTCCAAACTTCGTTTAAAATTAAAGTATTTTTAAATTAGGTTCGTGAAACTACGTCTTTAAAAATTATTAATTTTTAAATTATAAATCAAGGTTTTTAAAATCCATCATTTTAATCTAAAGTGCAAAATTCATAATATGAAAATCAATTATAAAGCATTATAAAATTGAACATTCTAGAAAATTAGTACGGACACGAACCACTACACCTGCAGAACGGTTTCGATGTCGGTAAGGTAGGAATATTGAGTTAGAACCCTCTTTCCTCGTCTACGAAAATAGTGCTATTATTCTTACCCTAGAAGGCAACTTTTGTATATGGTTTAATTTCAATCTAAAAAAATGCCCTATTTTAGAAACGTTCTTATTATACATCTGCCTATAAGAAATGATTATTTTTAGAAAATTTCATTATTTGCTGGATTATTTGTGAAATACTAGTGTAATCATTTCATCTCATTAATTTTCTATTCTCTTGATAATTTATAATTGATAATGAAGCATAATTTGAGTAAAAGTGGGTAAACCCTTGTGTGGAGAGAAAGAAAAGGTGGAAGGAATACCTATTCTGAGACTGAGTTGATATATTGCGGTGAAAGCTCCCAGTGGTACCATCCTCAATTGCCCCTTGGAAGAACCTATGTATTTCAGCATGGAGCACTGTCATGGGTTCTTTTTGTCGTGCTTCTTATTTTTCTGGAGGCCTTTTTTCTTCTTTAATTACTCCCAGGTCGAATACTACATTCTCTAAGAACTACTGAAATATCAGGCACAACTGTTTTACTCGAGAGTTGTAAACTAATTAAATACTTAATTAAGGAAAGTATTTTTTTGCGAACTATTTTCATTCGGTAGGGTAAAAATAGCGTTTCTAGATCAATTAAAGATGTGAATCAAAGAACGATCATTTTGTTTTTCCTCCCTGACTCAAATAAATAATAACTTAATTTAAAAAATCCTAATTCTATCAAAAGTGAAAAAAATTAATTCACTTTAAAAAAAACTTTTTTCGCAATTTGTTTTTCTCTTTAAAAGAATTTTAAAAATAATGTTGCATCTAATCCGGCATTTTTATTGTTAAATTGAGCTGCTAAATCATTATTTTAATAATGTCTTGCCTTTTCTCTCATGAAAAAATATCTGGACAATTTTGAGTGTTTATTAGAATGTGTCAACCAGTAGTAATCCCTCCATTTTTTAGTTCGATCGGATAATATCTTTTGTTCCCTGTCAAGATTTTAATAGCCAGATTTTGGAAAATTTAAAAAAATTTTCCCATGAGACAAAAAAATGAGGTTGAATTTTTCGTAGATACAGCTTTTGGTAGCCAGTGATAATACAAAAATAGAAAATAAAAAATATAATTTGCGTTTAAGCTAGAACTTTTTTAAATGTGCAAAAAAACAAGTTTTTTGATTGCGCTCGAAATTTCTTCAGCAGTGGTCGAAGAAACATGACACTATTTCGTTATCACGAATAAAAAATTTTCCTAAATTCAAAATTGTGAATTTTTTCTTTCTTTGCGGAATTTTCAGATCTTGCACACAAGGAAAAAATTGTTTTTCGATGATAGAAAAAGAATGTTATGTCCTTATGATTCAAGCTGAAAAAATTTCAAGCACGAAATGTGTAAATTTGAAAAAATGCAAAGTTAACACAATCCAAAAAAAAATTTTAATTTTCAAACCCATGCGTAGAAGACAAGCTATAATTACCTGAACGAACCCAAATTTGGAGGGCTCACTACTGTTAAGTAAATACAACTTTTATGCACTATTATAATCCACTGCTCGAAAAAAGTTTTTTTTCTACCCTCTCCAGTGTTTATCCATTTTTCGGATTTAGTAGGTTTCTTTGCTGCTGAAGATATTTTAAACAGGACTAGCTAAAAACTTTTAAAAAGCGCAGTCAAGCCAATTCAAAAAACATATTTTTGTGCACAATTCAAAAGGGTTCTAACCTGCACAGAAATTTTGTTTTTAATTTTACATTAATATTAATTCACTACCAAAACTGTACTCAACTCTTTATCGTAAAGTTAAAATGCAAAGTCTGTACGTGACGGTTTCTAATACAAAAGAGTGTTTCTCTAAAATCACGGAAGGGATTGTAATGCAGATTTTTATGTTTCGTGTTCATCTAGTGTTCACGAAGAATGACACGCGATATCCACTTTCTGCTATTTCCTGGAAAGAAAGAGACTCTATGATGAGAATTTTTTTTATTCGTTTGGGTAAGAGCAAATCGCTTCAGAAATAGGCATTAGTGGAAAAGTATATCATCAAAATTTCTACACATATGTTGTGTAATTAGTAATTTAATGTCTGATTTATTTCACCTAGCATTTCAAGAATTCATCAAGTCAAAGGAAAGTCGTAATAAACTTCAAAAAAATTAAAGTTCATTTTTGATTTAGCCAAGGATTCCCTCCATTGCGGTTAATAGAAACCGAATTAGCTTAAATTAAACTGAAAATTAATTATGCTCCCCAACTACTAGTAATATATTAATACTACGGAAAAAACGCACTCTACATGCGTGATTATTGTTTCTGTGTCTCACCCAATTTCTAAATTAAAATATGAAATTAATAATAATACCATATTTTTGTATTTCATAGTATCTATTGTTTAACATAATAGTAGAGAAAAACAAGGAAAATATTTTTGATATTTATATGTAATATTTTGTACAATATATGAACAATCAAGCTGTTGCATTTTTTATAAAAAATACGAATTTCCGACTAAAAATACTAACATAACGTATTATTGTTTAAATACTATAAATATTTTATTTATTTATTGTTTTTTATTAACAATAGCAATTTCAGAGGAATGAAACTAACATGATATAACAAAAAGTTGCTTAAGATGGTAAATCTTCTTTTAAATCTATTGTTTTTTGTTAGAAGTCACGTTTTTCGTGCGAACAATGTTAACATAACCTTAAGTTGTTCCGAAATGATAAATATTCTTTTAAAGATTGTAATTCTTCTATGAAATATAATTAATTTTTTTTTAAAATACCAATTTCCGTCGAGAAACGCTTACATAACACAAAATTGTTAGAAGATTCTAAATTTCGTTCAAATAAAAATTATATTTTTTTCAAACCAATTTTTCCTTGTGAACCGCTAACGTAACCTGAAATTGTTCAAAAATTATTGATAAACTTTTAAAATGAAATGATTTTTGTTTAAAAATCTTTCAAAGGCAAAAAACGCTAACAAAACCGACAACTTTTGACTGGAATAAAGCATAAACATTTAGGTTTTTGTAAATTATTATACAAATTTAATAGAAATCTGCTATGTCTTATATTTTCACCACTTTCTCATAATTGTTTCAACAATTTCCATTCGTTTAAAACATTTTTCTTCGACAAAATATCCCAAATTTACATGCTCTTTGAGTAACATGAACTATATAATTTATATAAAAAATCAGCACGATTGATTTACCTTATTTCTAATTATTTAAATAATTTTTTATTGTCGAAATGTAGATTTTGACTGGATTAAGACAGAAAAGTCTAGTTTTTTGCAAATTTTTCGTCGGGGACAAAAAAAATACAAAAGTAATTTTTACGACCAATGTACCATAAAATACTTTATCCTCGTTTAGAGAGTGGTTTCTGTGGCATGCTGGAAGGGGCGTGAGAGGTGGAGGGAGAATCAATGCCTGCCTTTATTGGACCAACCTAATCGTTATATTACTTTTTTTTAGCACGGAAGATGATAAAACTGACAAAAATTTTATATTTTTAAAGTGAAATTTTACTAAACGACAATTTTACTGAAAAAAATATCATTTTCAAACATTTTTGTTCCATTATTTAAATAATCTTAATTGAAAATTAAAACTCACTCTCTGGTTTCTTTTGCTTATTCAATCCAAAATTTGACCTCCTTTCTACTTAATATTTGGATGTTTGGCGTTTGACTATGAATAAATTAAAGTTAGTTTTTGTTATCCGACAAAGCTAAATTTAAACTTTGATATATTTGGTTAATATAATTTTCTTTACAAAAAGTTCCACTAATTGCTAATTTACTAAGTTCTGTAACAAACACTTTTCAGGGAAATGAACGATACAATGTTTAAGATTTAACGGTTATTTAAATCATTTTTTGAGCTAATCACCCTGTAAATTTTTTATATTCTAAAATAACGATTTTTAAAGCTTCTCAAAAATTATTATTTGCTACCGGTTTCCTTCCTAAGAAGTATCCATTTCGAAAAATGTGAAAAGCATCTCTAAAGCTTCGATTTTTGAAGTTAATTTTTTCATATCACAGGATCAATATGTAAAAAGAAGGTCCAATTTTCAATAGAGTAAGCAAAAATTAACCATTTATGGTAAGTTTTGATTTTTTTAAATAATTATTCATCTTTAAATAATGCATCGAAAAAAGAGGAAAATTGTCATTTCGCATTAATTGTAGAAGTACATTTTTTTACTGTTATTTAACGATGAAATTACTTTTACGCACGTCAAATGCATATAATCTAAAATACGTATACGTGTGGCTTGATTAAATCAAATTTTACGTTATAGATCTTACATTTTTCTCAGTTTCATCATGCACCTAATCGGTACATTTTTCTTGCACTTGAACTATGAAAATAAAAATTTGATATAAAAATAAAATGATTTAATACATTTATGTGACACATAAGTCTAAAAACGTGATAAATGAAATTTTAAAGAAAATTCGGATCAAATTCAAATTGACGAATTTAATTCTACCTTGATGAATAGTTCATCCGGAAATATCTTAAAAGTGTATTTTTTATGTTTCTTAAATATTACAATAATATTAAACATAGAAGAACATAGTTTAACCACAATTAGTTCATATTGAGTAATATGAATATTGACAGAAATTTAATTGTTTTTTTTCTTTATTTTTTACATTGATCAGAAGAACGAAAATGACTGAATTTCAAAATAAGTTTGTGAGAAAATGACCTGAAACAAAGTTGAATCCCTAATTCTTTCTGTGCAGGAACTTCTGTAAATTATATACAAAGTTCTCGAATCATATAAGATTTTTCTGTAAAATCTAAAAAAAAAAAACCGTGTCATTTTCACAATGTTCTAGAAATATTGAAAAACTGATTATTGTTAATTGTTAATTTGCCTACCTTTAATAAAATCCACAGCCATTTCCAAACCATAAGTATCCTTGTCGCAGTCATCGAGAATGTGAGCACCAATTTTAACCCCAGGTATGAGGCCCCCATCCTCATTAAGTTTATCCAAAGTGTACAACATTGCTTCCAGAGCTTGGATTCCACCCTGAGGCATAACAGGACCACATGTAACAGAATCTTCTCTCTCATGGACCATCATTAATCCACCCAGCAGCAAATCCCCTTCAACAACTGCTTCTTTCTTCACGGGCCAGGTCACCTGAATTGGGGCAGCTGATCGGAAATGAAGACGTTCACTGTGTCTGATAGAGTGGTGAGTCTCTGGATTTTCTAAACGATGATGTAGATGTTCTCGAAAACCATTTAGACTTTCCTGAGTGATTTCACTTTCAGACTCAATTGAAGAAGTTTTTAGCATTCTAAGGATGTCTTCTCGAAGGAAATCGGAGGAATCTTCATGTTCTTGTGAGAACTTGGATCCTATCGAAGTTTCGGACAATGAAGCAGCCCTCCAATCCAAGGCGAGGGAAGACTTCGATCTTCGTCCCTCCCCCAGGCAAATGCAGATTAGTAGGGTGAGGGACAAGGTGCTCATGACGAGAACATAGTCCTGATTTTTTATGAAGGTCCTAGGCTTCGTGTCACTTTCATTTCATCGCGTAAAAAAATTTATAGTCACTTGGTTTTTCAGTCATTAGGACATGGAAACCTAATCGGGGGAAAAGTAAATTTAAGAGATGAAAAAACTTTGGGATGTAAAATATTCTTAAGTCGATTTTTTGAGTTTTCGTCATGTTGCAAACTGCGATAAAGGTACCGTTTTTTGGACAAAATTCATCAAAAGGTCAATTCTGAATTAATTCTGTTTCTTGTTAGAAATGTCCATAAGTTTTCCAAGCATATTCAGTAACTGCGGATATCTCACACCAACTTAAGCAAAAATTTGTTATTTAATAACAAAGCTTAAAAATTTTTTTTTCTAACTTTTCAGTGATACCATTTCTATTAAGATTTTAAAAATCATTGAAACAGGACATGAGTTAACCTAATAACTAACTAGAAATAATGTCCAGTAGTTTACAGTAGGAAAAAAAATTGTTTATAGTGTTATAATGAAACTAATAAACAAAAGTCATTTTTTTCGTTATTTGCAATGATTAGCTATTTTAAATATATAGATTTTGTATGAAATATTACATATGTATACTTACAATTAGTTAATAATAGCTGCTACTTACCAAATATTTATACAATTATCATAAACAAATGCACATTTGAACCATTTTTTCATGAATAGGTTAAGCACTAATTTATTATGAATAGGCTTCTTTTTTGCGGAATCTACTATAAATATCTTGTCAAAGATTTATTGATGACATTTTTTTCATGATGACAAAAACTGTTAATTATATAAACATTTTTGATAAACAAATGCACCTTTTAACCATTTTTACATGAGTAGGCTTCAGTTTTTAGGCGAAATTAACTCAAAATGTCTTGTGAAGGACTCATGGCTGTTATACATATTTCACATAGTGAAAAAAACTGTTAATTTTATAAATAATTTTTATGAAAAAATTTACATTTTGACAATTTTTTGTAAATAGGCTTCTTTTTTGTAAAATAAACTATAAGTCTCTTACGAAAAACTCCTTGCTATCATATTCTCATAGACAAAAACTGTTTATTGTATAAACAACTTTTATAAACAAATGCACATTTTTACCATTTTATCATGAATAGGCTTAATTTTTTGTAATATCATCTAGAAACAATTTTCCGAAGTCTTCTTACTGACATATTTTTAAAAAATTACAAAAAATGGATAATTATATAAACAATTTTTATAAGCAAATGCTCACTTCATGGAGAATGTCATACTCTCAGCCATTTTTGACAGCGATTTCGTCTTTTGACATTCCAGTTTTCTATAACTGCTTATCGAAGCGTTCAAAAGTTTATTTTTTTATAAAAATTTTTAATATATTTAAAAATTTGTTGCAATTTAAAAAAGATGACAGCACGTAGTCTTTGGCAACACATTTCGGGTAGATTCCGTAAAAAAATGAAGTCTAATTATAAAAAAAAGTCAAAATATGCATTCATTTATAAAATTATTATAACTAAAAGTCTTTAGCACTATAAAAAATACAACAGCAAGGTGTTTTTGCCAAAAAATTTCAAGCTGATTACACAAAAAAATGAAGCTTATTCATAAAAAATAGTAAAATATGCATTTGTTTTAAAAATTGTTTAAATAATTGGTAAACAGCAGCTATTCTTAACTAATTTTAAGCGAGAAATAATATCGACCCTATCTCACACGAAAACCATGGATTTCAAATAGCTAATCATTGCGAATGACGAAAAAATTACTTTTGTTAACTAGTTTGTTTATAACTTTATAAAAGAATATATTTTCTTACTCTAACACACTGGAAATAATTTTTAAATGTTATTAATTTGTTATTATATAACAAACTTTGCCATAGTTGTAGTGAAATATATCTGTAGTTAATCGTTATACCTGGAAGACTTTGGTCATTTATAAAAAAAAATTACAAAAAAATTTAAGAATTGTACTGTCGGTCGATTTTTGTCCAAAAAGGTGCTTTCCCCACTGTGTGAGGTCCTCTAAAATATTTAATGGGCCTGAAAAAAATGGTACACTGAAAATTTGAAAAAAATCGTTTAATAAAAAGACATGCCTTACGAGACCCTTTTATTCACTCTAAAAAAACCACCCCCCAATTAGAAAAATGAGAGTTTTGGGATGTATTGAAGTTTATTAACTTTTTTGTACCCTTTTTCTGCAAATCACTACCGATCGATGTGCCATATACATTTTTTTAACTTTTTAAATAATTTTTAACTATCTGAACAATTAACTTTTGTTTAAACAATTAATTTTAAGTGAGTAATTACAAAATGATGAGATTTTCTAAGTTAGAAGAGTTTTAGAATCAATGTGAAAAAAATGTATCATAAATAAAATTTATCTAATTGTTTG
>UWNZ010295126.1:283-12424 GCA_900474215.1 Andricus inflator
TTTCTCCTGGCTGGGCATGTCTGGTTTAGACCACTGTACAGCATTTTTATAATTTTGAACAATATTAGAAAAATATTTCGAAAAAGAAAAGTTTTTAAAATTGTAGAAAATGGAAATTCTCTTAATCTTTATGAGTATGTTGAGACAAAAAAGGGTCAACTTGAAAAAAAATAAATAAAAAAATTGGTTAATTTTGAAGAATGGAACTCAAATTTTTAATTTAAAAAAATGATAACCATTCAATATACTTTACAAAATCTATGAAAAATCATGCAGATCAACATTCTTTTTATCCCAAACAAAAGCAGTTAAATACGTCCGAAAAAAGCCTGTCCACACAAGATCAAAAAAATTTACCCCCTCCTCTTCGCTCAATATTTGTCCAAATCAGTGGCGGATCTAGGGGAGGGGAAATGGGGGAAATATCCCCCAGAGCTTCAGCACTGGTCAATTTTTTGTTGAATTCCATGTTGACAGCAGTCAGAATTTAGGTAAAAATTAATCCCCCCACCCCAGAATTATTTCTGGATTCGCCGCTGATGCAATCCGATGATTATTTGGTTTCCTTGGTTTGACATTTTCTAAAGTACTCCAATATATATTGGCATATCTATAATATTTGAACTTCATTTACACTCAACTCCCGATATAAGACCCCCTGGTTCACGATATTCCTAGAACTGATGGTCTCCTCAGTTTCGTGATGAAAGGAGCTGCGGGGCCGAAAGAGAGGACGTGCTCAGTCAAGCGTGACAAACAGCACGAGGGCTGCACTCTCAGCGCGTTAGTTTAATCAGGTTGCGTCATGCGCCCAAATTCAACATAAATGGTTCATGCGGCTCTGCCTGTTTATGTTTAGATTACCCTGATTTGGACTGAAGGCCAAGGCAAGCCATGCCCGAAACCCGTCTTATATCGGGAGTTGAGTGTAATTCATTCATTTTTTCAGAAAATGTTTTAGTTCAGACGACGTGCATTGTGAACGAACAGAAATTTAGATTATTAGGAGTTGTTTAATTCATAGTGTCAGCCGCCCGGAGGCAAATTTCAGTTTACCGCTCCTCTCATTCTTGGGTTTTAAAAATTATTTAAAATTCTTCCAATTCTAAAGTAAAATGTATTTCTATTTTTTGATGAAACATTTATTTTACAAAAACTCTGACATTCGTCTATCAGACACGGTATTACGTAGATAATAGTTAGTATATCTTCAACATGAAAAAACGACCTTTTAGCACTTGTGATGGAAACAGGTAAAGTCATGAGAATTTGCAAAGCAACATAAGTATTTGGATAAACAGACGTCAGGCAGATTTCGTGGATGTAATTCAATATTTCAGTTGGTGACAATTTCGCAGCAATGTACAGTAGAAGTTCAGTAAGCTCATCTCGCAAATCTGTGCCATCGATGTTGTGCTCATTTCCATCAGTTAAAATTCGTTGCAAATCTTTACAATTGCACAGAAAAGGTTCTTCATCCATCATTCGAAGTTCAGAGATGTTACATGAGAATTCAAAGTAATTATTACATTCATCAAGAATCTGAAATTGTTCTTCTATGCAAACAATAATTGTATATCGATGGTCTGGTAGAAACAGTCCATGCGAAAATTTTTGGATCATATTTTTCTTGATCAGGATGCTCATAATCAAAATTGACCACTTTTCATCACCTACGTATTTGTGCCTCAGATTAAAAATTTCTTTCAACGCCTACAATTTTCTGTCAAGTGATCAATTCCTTATAGCATCTGTTATGACCAAAGCACACCCTGGATCAGATCTACATTCTACGAAGTAGGTCTTCAATTCTTGAAGAGAGATATTCGAAGCAGAGTTTATATTTATGTGAACACTTTATAATGTTTTACTAGTCGCGTCAATTTTAAACAAAGCATCATGCCAGAAAACTACTAAGTATAGAAATTTGAAATTTTTACATTAATGATTTCGCCACATATGTCTGACTTCAGTATACTCAACTCCCGATATAATAAACCCCCGTTTACGATATTTCTAGAACTGATGTCCTCGGTAGTTTCGGGATGAGAGGAGCCGCGGAATCGAGCGAGAGAGAGAGAGAGGCGGTGCTCAGTCAAGCGTGACAAAACAGCATGAGGGACGCACTCTCAACGCATTAGTTGCATCAGATTGCGTCATGCGTCTAAGTCTAACAAAAATGGCTCATGCGACCCTGCCTGTTTACGTTTTGATTCCCCCAATTTAGGATCAAGGCCCCTGCAAGCCATGTTCGAAACCGTTCTTATATCGGGAGTTGAGTGTATCTATAGTAAAGCAAATTTCAAATAACACATAGATCCCACCTCCCTATCTATAGTGGCGTTTAGAGGGTTTGAAGTAAGTTGAGTGCAGTAATTTATTTTTTATTTTTTTTATTGAGTAGCATTTTGTCGATCCGGCAAAAAATGATATAATTTCTGTACAAATGGAAAAAGCCAGATATGTTAACCGACCTTGGATGGTCAAATGGATCTCCAAATAGAATTCAAATCTAAGATTGCTTTTCAGGTTTCAGTATTTTCATAATTATTATACAATATAATCCATTTCGTTATACCTTGCTCTTGTGAGTTTAAACATTTTTATTTCCAAAATAAAATGCCATACTTTTTAATTTGCGATAACTTTCTGTTTTTTCAGCTCATACTGCTCAGGAGACGCAGGGCTCTGTAAGAAGGGGTTGATTGAGATGCATATAGAATGACATGCCCTCAAGTGTAGAACAATTCCGTTTTTGTCGAGACAACATTAGATGACATCGAGTGGCATTGGCCTTTTCAGTACTTTCTTTCGTAAAATGCATTGATTGACATTCAACTGAAATTATCTCCTAACATCATTAAATAGCATTTAACTATTCACTTTTATAGGCATTCAAAATGATTTAGACAATACAAATTTTATAATAAAGTGTATTCAATGAAATTTGGACAAAGATAAAATTTTTGTTTCGCATCCGGGGAGCTGCAACGAGATTCGTATGTGCGTGTTTGACGTCATACGCACGTTGTTACCAACTGTCGCAGCGAGGAAATGAGAAATGCGAAAAAGTAAACCTGCTGGGTGATCATACATAAATTACATAATACATTTTATGTGTGTGGGGAGGGGGAGGTCCAGTGTCTAGTTTATTGTTACAAGATGGTGAAAAATTAAAGGAAGTCTGGAAAGTGCGTTCCATAGGGATGTGGGGTGGGGAGTCGCGGGAAATTGCATTGCGCAATGGATAGCCCCTCGGAATGTCGACAACAACGTGAGAATGACGTCAAAACACGCCCAATCGCACATACCCTCGAATGTCAACATTTCCGAATATCTCATTTTAGAGTTTGTATATGTAGACTAACCCTAAGGCATTGAAATGTCCGTTTTTAATGTCATTCTATACGTTCCAATCAACCCCTTCTTACCGGGGGTGTAGATGATTCATTTTTACAGAGGTTACCCTTAACCAATCGCCCAGGTGCTTGATCGGGGGCAGGCGGTTCTAAAACTTGAGGGGGCGATTATGTGACGGCACGAGAATGCCTTGCTCCTTTTCCAATCCACGCATTTGCCGCAGCCGGTCTTTTTCTAAGATACAATTTTAACATTTTTTAACAAGAATAATAAAGATTTCACGCCTTTTTTCACTAATCTTATGTAGAATGGTATAATCTGTAATATTTTGGAAAAAGGACACGAGATCTTGAATGTTCTGGTTAAAAATAATAATAAAGTTGTACCTTAGAAAAGGACACACTGCGGCAAATACGCAGATTGGAAAAAGAGCGAGGGAATCTCGTGACGTCAGAAACTCCGCCCATTCCCTGCTTCTCGAACCGCCTGCCCCCGGCCAAGCACTTGGGCGATTGGACTACGAGGGACGCGTCAACAAGAGCACCACGCTCCGAATCCCACATCGCTCCGACCGTGAAACGCCCGTGGAAAAGGTGGAAAAGGATCTTGAAGCTCCGCTCCAGGAAGGTTCGGCCTCGAGGAGGCGTCTCCTGATTACAGGAGAAGCTCGAATTTTTGTGCAATAGTCAAAAAGTGAATTGATTTGAACAATTATTATCGATTCGTGGATTTAGAAGTGAGTGCATTTGCGGGTCGAGGACTCTGCGCTGGCGCGCCAATGGGTGCCACTTTCTCGAGACTGAAAAAAATTGATTGATAATTGCTTTAAGCGGGAAAGATGTCAAATTTCAGGTCTTGTAATTTGTGACCTTCGTGACCTAATAACGTTTCTGGTGTAAAGTTCTCCGAACTAACCTCAAAATTTGAGTAGAGAGTGCATATACCAGACTCCAGGATGGCAGCGGCGAAGCTCGAACCCAAGGTAAGTCACTTTTAGGAGACAAATATTTCCTCATATTTTCAAGGTCTTTCGTTTATTATGTCGTTTTGTCTTGTTCATACCCGTTACTACCTGAAAAAGTTTACCCGAATTTGTTTAGCGTTCCTTCCTATATTAAAATGTAGTCTTCCAGGTCGGAAAGTTCCTTTCGTTTGTAAATTGATTATCCTGTAAAGATTCCTAAAATTAAAGGTCTGTCTTTACCGCATCTTTTCGATACTTTGACCTCTGACTCAGACGTATTTTGAGGTTCCCTTTGAATATTTCAGAGTTTATCGTTTTGCTAACTCCAAAGTTGTTATATAGTTTTAGTTTCCATCAAGAATCCCTAAATTGGTGAATTTCGAGGTTAGGAAACCACGAACATTCTTTTAACTACTTTCTTTTGGCCGAAAACCTGAATCAAATCCTATAATTTTGAGGTTAGTACTAGGCACAGTGATATGAAATTCGTAATTTTGAGCTAGTAAATAGTAAATTAGGCGGGAGGTGGACAATTGAAGAGCACGTGCTGGTCCGCGAGTGCCCGAGAGTTAGGTGGAGTCCGATGTGCGAAGTGGGTGGAGGCTGGATCGCAAGGCTTTCCGCGCGACGCAAGCTAGGCGAGTGGGCGGGTGCGAGGTGAGCGTGTCCTCGCCTCGTGCAACTCGTGTTCGACTTCGCGAGTGTGAGTTCCATACACTCAAGCTTTCTCTCCTGGTTTCACGATTTTGTCTCTCTCCCTCCCCACGTTTTCCCCCATATTTTACCATCCCTCTTCGTTTTATCTTCTCTCCTTGTTTTGTCTGGTTCTCTCTATCGAGGTTGGAGCTATCGCGGCCAGAGAAGTTATTTCCAATGCGGGTGGGGCAGCATTTTGACAGGGGCGTATAGAGGCGGTCCTTCCTCGGGTTCTCGAGGAGGGCCCTGCTTCCCTTCTTTGTCTCCCAAAGAGATTAGGTGCACGAAAGCACGTGGAGTCGGAATTCCTGGCTTGTCTCTTATCAAAGGCGAATTTCTACTTTACGACTCGGACTTTGCATTTAATCTTTCATTCAATAATTCACTCCCCAGACCTTGAGACTGTGCAGAATTTTCTGAATGCGGTACTTGCAGCCTGAATCACGAGATTCCTGGGTTACCAAACTCTCGAGACTGTTTATTCTGTACTATTTTCGGCTTGTACGCAACTCGCAGTTCTCTCGATTTCACTTTGTGATGTTTGTCTCCTTCAAAATCATTAATTGTTTTACCTAATATAATGAATCGTCTACGTCAATTAATGTTGTTCTCAATTTCGTATGGTTGTTTTAAAATTTTATCTTTTCAAAGACCCTCAGAAACTCTATTCATTTGCAGGTTGAATTCTTCCATCTGGAAATTTTTCTTGGCACTCCTCTCTTCGAGTAGTATCTGAATGTCTTCTCATTTATTTCTTCTTAACGTGAAAGAAGAACCAGAAGATCTTGTTTTTTGTTTTCTTCAATTTCCATAATGAACGGAAGTCCCGATGTGATAAAGAGCGATCAGGTGATTTGATTCCTATTATTCATTATTATTCATATTTTCGGTTTCTACTCTCTGTTTTGAATCTTGCGCAAGAACATTTTCGAATTTTCTGATGAAAATCTGAATTCTCCTCCATAATAAAATTATTTGCCATTTTTAATTTTGCTAATCTTTTTTTTTAGGACGAAATCGATGAGCAGCATGATCCCCTGCAGTTGCAATCCCAGCAGCAGGATGGGTCAGAACAGCAACATTTGGATCAACAGCAACAGAATGCCCAGCCTCAAATTCGCTTTTTAAGCGCCAATGTCCTCCAACAATTGCAACAGCAGCAGCAACAGCAACAAGATGTTCAGCAACAAGCACAACATCAACCACAAGTTATCACGCTACAGCAGTTGCAGAATTTCGTGCCTTTACAAACACAACAGCAGCAACATGATCAACAGAGGGCTCAGACCATTTCTGTCCAGGCCTTGCCACAACAATTTTTACAAGTAAGATTCAGTTACATATAATCAATCAGTGGAAATATTTCTCCAGTAGAACTAAGATTCCCGACTTTTAATTGTTTTCTAAGCCGAAACTTATTTTCCCGATATTTTTTTAGAATGCCCAATTGATGAATAATCATGCCCAGCTTCAACAGCAGCAGAACCAGCAGCAAGCCCAGCAATCGCAGCAGCAACAACAACCCCAACAGCAACAGCAACTCAGCTATAGTATGATCCCACAAATGCAAACTGTGAATATTGATGGACAGGAAGCTTTGTTTATTCCTCATTCGGCGATGTCAGGAATGACTGCTCATCATCAAACGCAACCGACGATGCAATTCACGACCTCTGGAGGACAACAAGTGCAGCTCGGTGGCCAACAAGTTCAGTTATCAAATGGACAAACTATCATTACACCTCAGCCACTGAATCTCTTAAGAGGGCCTGGCGTTTTTCCTACGTCGATAATTCAAAACATTGGCGGGCAAACTGTTCAGTTGCCATCAGGTAAGATTTGTGTCTTTTATCTTCTATTGCAGGGTTGCTATAGATCAGGGAATTTACAAATGGTTAGGGAAAATCAAGGAATGTCAACGAAAACCTGAGAGTCGCGGTTTTTTCGCTAAACTGAAGTTAAAGTTTATACAATTCTGTATGTCAGGTAATTTCGAAATTGGGATTTTGTAGCAACCCTGTATTATTTTCGTAGTTTAAGGAAGTACCCTGGGTACGTAGCAAGTCAGTTGAGAGANNTATTACCGAGGGTACTCCCTTAAACTTATGCTTTCGTCGTCTCCTGTGAGAAGTGGACAGATTCCAAGATTATTTTGCGTGTTTCAGGGCAAAGTGTTCAAGTAAGGCCGCTGCAATTTCCGATGCAGCAGCTTCAGCAAACAGTACCTGTTCAAGTCCCTGTCACTGCCAGTAATGGACAAACAGTTTATCAGACAGTTCATTTTCCAGTGCAAGCTCTGTCCAGTGTGTTCAATATGCCAACGACGCAGATGATTCCTCAGCTTACACAGGTATAATAGTCAATACTTGATTGTTTAGTAGTTCATATGTAATTTGTGCTAATCCGTGAAATTAATTTAAAAGAACTAATATTAAGAAGAGTAAAAAATTTGTAGTATTTAGATTAATGTTTGATTGATTCCTTTTAGCAACTCCCTCAAGTAGCCCAAATCATTACACCGAATGGTCAACTTCAACAAGTTCAGATTGCAAATCTTTCGCAACTACAAGGCTTACAAGTAAATATATAACCGTTATAATTATATAGACATTTTGTCCAACGAGAATTTAAAACAGCTCCGGACTTAATTTAGTTCAGGGTGCCTAACCCTTATGTTCGGGTTTTATTTTCGCATTTCTGTCCTTTTTGGAGACCATAAGGTCTCTTTTCACACGGACGACCAGACAATATAAAGAGATTTCAAGGCACTCTGTCGTCTCTTTGAAATTTTTGAGTAAATAGTATTTTCATATTTGAAATATGGTAAAGTATGTTACTGCATACATTTTTTTGTGATACTCAGCTTAAAAATTATTAGTTGAAAATGTCAATGTTAATTCAGTTAGTTTCAGGATTAGAACGTGTCATTTTTAAACTGTAATAAGACGGCGACTAGTTAAATTAAAAATTAAATTCAAATGTTGTATCCTGAACATACAGTTTTTTGTTTTTAGTAATCTTTTTCAATGTACGATTCAATTACTTCAAATTTGTTAGCGACTCGCAAATTTTATTCTGAGGTTGGGTTGAACATCAGTTGGGTTAAAGTGAAAATTTGGAAAATATTATGGAAATATAAAATAACCTTCAAAGTAGTGTTTTTAATATTTGCAAAAAGTCAATAATTTCTGTTACTCAAGTATTTAATAAGAAACAATAGTACATATCATTATTTATAGTCACGTACTTATATTAATATATTTATATTTATCTTGTGCCGTGTCTGAAATAGCTTTTTGATTTTGGCTAAATTAAATGATTAAATGCATCAAAATTTCTGTTAGTATGTTCTTTGTTGCATATTATTTATAAGTCCTATGCTAAGTCAAATGCTTCTAAACAGTACGATAGTTAGTGGTCATGGCGTATTTTAGCTCTCATGCGACGACTTTGCAAACAATTAGAAGTTTGTTTATTTGTGGTTCTGTTTTCATTAAAAAACATTTTGGCCCAGAAAAAAATTCAATGGCTTATTTTTGACATATGTAAGAAAAGGTTATTTCATTATTTGGTGCACAAAAAAGGTGATCTGAAAAACTTTTAAGACATTTAATTTCATTTCCAAGAATCGCTAGGCACCCTGTTTAAGCTAAAATCAAATGAGTTTAATATTAATTGTCTTAGGGTCAGCAAGTGGCGCAACAAGTTGCTCAGCAAGTGGCACAGCAACAAGCCCAACAGCAAGTAGTCCAGCAACAAACGCAACAACAAGTAGTTCAGACAGTTCAACAGCAACAGCAACAAGTGGCTCAGGCTCAAGCCCAGGCCCAGGCTCAAGCACAGGCTCAGCAACAACAGCAGCAACAGGTTCAGCAAGTAGTTCAACAAGTCATCCAACAACAGCAGCAAGTGCAACAAGCACAGCAAGCTTCGGCTTCGACTCCAGCTTCGACAGTTTCCACGTGGAGTTCGAGTGTGAGCGGTCCTAATAATGTTCAGGTACATTGTTGAATCAAGAAAAAAATTCAAAAGTCATCCAAAAAATCCTTATAAATCCATTGAGAACAAATTTTGACTTGTATTTGTGATTTTTTGTTAAATTTTATGTTTTTTCTTCATCAGGTTGTGGGACTTGGACAATTAGGAAGACCAGTTGGTAATAGTACGAACGTGCTGACGACGAAAGACGGCCAAAAAATAGAGGTACAGACGCTCTCGACGATAACGAGGGCACCTGAGTCTGCAGACGGCGATATTAAGCTGACTAGTATCGACGCTAGTCAATTGGCGAATGGCCAGGTTATACACATCCCTGCTGCCCAAACATCTCAAAATTCCATGCAACCCATCACGTTAACAGGTAATTTTCGATGTTATCAGTAAGTCATTTCCGAGGAGGTTGATAACTATTGAAATCTGATGTACAAGCCTTCGTAATTATTGAATTCTAAACAATTCTCATTAATATTAATATAAAATATTAAAAAGTTTGCAGTTATAATCATGTTATTTTTATTAGTAAAAAAATCAATTCGGATCAATTCGCAGATTTAAAATTCGCCGTAAAGTACTAAAATAATTACTAAGACTTTGAAAAAGGTACTTCTTGTAGCAACCCTGGAAATCTCTGTGAAATTATTAAAATCTGTGTTGATACTGTAGTCCTGTTTGAAAATTCCTGGACTTTTCCAGTTAAACTACTTTTGAAACAATGCCATGTCTAGTTTAAAATAAAATCCAGTCAATTCAATTCTAACACAATCTACTGATCTCAGACTAATTTACCAACAATTTCTTGTACAATTATTAACAATACAAATGTAAATATCTCTTCAACAATTATTGAATTCTAAACAATTCTCATTAATCTTAATATAATATATCATTAAAAAGTTTGAAATTGCAATTATATTATTTATATTAGTAAATAAATCCATCCGTAATAATAATTCGCAAACTTCAAATTGGCTTGTAATGTACAAAAATACTGATTAGGGCTTTGAAATTGGTATCACTAAAAAAAGTTTCAGTCACTTCTTCGAAATTCATTGACTTCCATGTTTTTGAGAAGTTTCTCACAATACCATAACTTTTCCAGGTTTTTCTTAAGTTTTTTTTACAATTCCATGAGTTCCAGGTGTTTCAGGTTTTGTAGTAACCTTGGAAATCTTTGACATTTTTTCGAAATCTCTGAAATCTTGAAATCTGGTACACACTCAAAAGTCGAGTGGTCAACCCTCGATCATTTCGTAACATTACAGTGTCAGCTTCTTTGGTTTCAATTCGAGGACTATATGAATCAATTTTCTTTCCTGCTTTCATTTTTTAGGAGCCCAGGGTCAGCAGCTGACCTTAATCCCTGCTTCAGCGTTGCAGTCCTTGGCACAACAAGGAGGCATGATGCGAGGGGTGAATGTTGGTGGTCAAGTGATGCAAATCCAACAGAATCCAGGGATAAACACAGCAAATGGTTTCCTGCAGTCGATTCCTGTGCAAAATATCCCCGGACTGGGAAATGTTCAAGTGATACCCGCAAGTGCCCTCCAGCCCCAGACAGTTCAAACATTGCCAGCTGCCAATGGAGCCCCCATCGTCGCCACGCATTTGGATAATGCTGATCCGACTAAGTGGCAGATTCTTCAAACGATACAGTCCAACGGGACGATCTCTTCTCCGGCTTCAGGGTCCCATCAGCATCAAGTAAATAATACCTCGAATATCAGTGGGGATACAGACTCTAGCAAGCAGCACCGAAGGAGGGTAGCTTGCACATGTCCAAACTGCGGTGACGGAGATAGGTACAACCTTAACACTTTACCAAACCACGATAGACGTTTGCTTTCGCATTTCGGCAAAACGTATCAGCGATCGGAAGTTGCTTTTCTTGTAAAAAGGGTAAACTATTTTAGCATTCAAAGATATGATTATTTAAATGATTTTCGGACCAACCGGTTGAGACTTGTAGAATATTTTGTTTGGGAAATGCAGTTTAGAAAACAAGGTTCTTACACTTTCATGATAAACTACCTATTCACCGCTCAATTAAAAAAAAACTTCCGATCTCTGAAATATTATCTACACACTTATTCCAATTCCTTAACGCGATACTAAACATTCTTACACAAACAATTTAACATCCTATTGATTAATTTTACACTACATGGGTTAATTTGAAATTAATGGTGCTTCAGGTTAGTTTATTTGTTTAAATCGACAACAAAGAACTGCTTAGATCAGCATTTATCTTGCTAATATGTGAAACTCACCCCAGTTTTTCTGCTAAAATAACCTAGTCTATGGTTTAAAAAAAAAAAAATATATATATATTAAATAATATTTTTTGTTTTTGTTTTAGGAACAGAGATATGACACGAAAACGGCAACACGTGTGTCATATAGCCGGATGCAATAAAGTTTACGGGAAAACGAGTCACTTGCGAGCTCATTTGAGATGGCACACAGGAGAGCGGCCTTTCGTCTGCAGTTGGATCTTTTGCGGCAAAAAATTTACGAGATCGGACGAATTGCAACGTCATCGAAGGACACATACCGGCGAAAAAAGGTTCTCGTGTCCCGAGTGTACGAAAAAATTCATGCGCTCCGATCACCTTACAAAACACATCAAAACGCACACGAAGATCCGCAGTACTGTAAGTCTTATTTTAAAACATTACAAATATCGCGAGAGTTCAATTACTTGGATTTTTTGTGGAATTGTGAATTCGTGAAATTTTAAGAGATTAGCTTACACTGAGCTTCAAGCGATCGTAGGTAGGATAAAAGTAATGACAAAGAGGACTTCGGTTCTTCATTCGTATGCATTTTAAGCTTTAAAAATGGTAGAGATTGAAATCGTAGTGGATTCTTTTCCCGGGGTATGGGGCCGTGCTTAAGTTACGTAACGGATTATAGGCCCTTTATAAGGCCCCCCTCCCTCCCTCTGTAACGAACCGTAGCAAAATATCCCCCTTCCCACCCTAACTGTACATAATTCATGCTTTCCAGAAATAATAAGACATGGTACTTGAAACTAATGAAAATTTTTTGTATTCAAGATAATGGATGCTTTACAGGTAAAGACTTGAACATATAAATTTTTATACATATATAATAAATATTTA
>UWNZ010296404.1:0-12494 GCA_900474215.1 Andricus inflator
CAAAATAAAAATTCATTTGAAATTTCCCATGCATCTTAAGAAATTTTTTAAAATACTTTTTGAACCATTCAAAATTCTTAAAACGCTTCTAAATTTTGTTTTAAAATCTTTAAAAATCCATATTTTGCTTAAAATTGTTTGAAATCTTCAAATCTTACATTATTTTCAAAAAAGACGAATTTTCATCAAAATAGTCGAATCCTCAACCAAAATATATTATTTTTCAACCAGTTGCATTTTTAATCAAATAAGATGAAATATTTACCAAGAGACGAATTTCTCTACGAAAATATATTTTTTTCTAAACCCAGAAATGTGAATTTTCAACAAAAAAGTTACTTTTAAACCAAACCGTTGAATTTTCAACCAAATAGATGAATTTCCTATCGAGAAAATTAATTTTTGTACCAAAAGAAGAATTTTGAACAAAATACATGAATTTTCAGCTATAAAAGATGCATTGTCAATCAAAAATGGAATAGTTAAATTCTCAGAGAATAAAATTTATTTTCATCAAAAAAAAAAAGAAATTTCAACAAAATAGTTGAATTTTCAACCAAACAGATGAATTTAACCAAAGAGGACGAATGTTCAACAAAATAATTGAATCGTCAACCAAAACAGACTTTAACTTGAAAATATCACAAACTGCACATTTCAAACACAAAAGAATTTTTTTTGGACAAGTTTTATTAATAAAATTTTTTCTAATCCCCTATCAAAAAATAAATTCACTCTCATTTCATGGGTTTTCCGTCCATTTCCGGGCCCAGCGGCCATCCTCATTTTCTACGTAATTATTGTTCATTTTCCATATTGAGGCTATTGAAGGTTGTTCAAACGTTCTTGAAAGAAGCTCCTGGAATGGGATATTACATGGGAAGCAGGGTGTAGGAACAATTGATGGAAAATCGCTGACTCAATGAGAAACAAAGAGGGAATCTATTTATATAGTAATTACGCTGTAGTTAGCTATGAGTTTATTTTGAAAGAGTCTGGAACTCTTCTTATCTGGAGAAGCTCGTTCAGGCGTCCATAGAATACCATAAAAGAGGTATCGACGGCCTTTTAGTTATTACGTACAATTAGCCTGAGAGCGCTGAGAGAAGGCTACCGAGCCATGCAAGGTCTAACTGCGGTCATAGTCTTAGCTAATCACTATTTATTGGGAGAGAAATGGGTCAGAAATTTAATACCGGCATCCCGCTTGCTCCAATGATTCAAACTAATCGATTATTATCCAATCTTTACCACAAGACAAAAATCAAAAAGCTCAGTTCTCATTAATTGTGTCGCTCTCAAAGAAAATTCGGAAGTTGTCAATCTCTGAGATTGTGTCGAATTTCGTACTAGATAGTTCTCACCTTATAAATAGCTGATACACACGAAAGCAGCTGTGTGACTAAAATACAACCTGGAAATGCACAATATATTGCAAAGTCAGGTGTACTCCCAAAATACAAATTATTATTGCTCAAGATAACTTTGAAGAGAAGATTCCTTTATGAAGAGATTTATGAAAGTTCATAAACCTAATGACCTGATGTCTTCCACTTTAAAAAAAAAGTCTTGAGCCAATGAACAATGAAAATTGTGACTCTTCTTCTTCAATACTGAAGAGTATACGTAAGGGTTGAGCGGCAAGGTGCCAGGCGACCTACATTACTCCCCACCTATGGGGGATAAAAGTGTTCCAGATGCTTTACGGATTCCAGAAACTCTTATTCCACATTTTAGTACTTTTCCTTCTTCTCCCGTTTATGGAGTATGTACTTGAAATCCCTAAAGTGCACATCAGTTTTTCCTGAAATACCCCTCTTTCCCAGTTGAAAAGTATTAAATCTGTGACATTTTTTTTATCGATCAATTAAGTTAAGAAACCTTCTAATAGAAAAGTGTCTTTCTGGATTATGAGCATCACTTTCACGAATGCAATTTTCATAAGAAGCTCGAGAAAGTTTCGCAAGACACCTTCTTAATATCTTCGATCGTGGTATCTAGGTTATTCCAATAAAGTACACTTCAAGTGCTTCTAAACGTCGTTCATTACCTGCAAGCTTGACAAGCGGGTATAGACTGACCAGAAGCAAGATCCTCCGGTACCAGCTTGTCTGGTAAGTTACCACAATAAAAGAAGGCCGAGTTAAGATCCACCCTTCCTCACTTTATTTACATTCTTTTCCAAGCTATCAAGAAACTGGTTACTTCGGATACATAGTTACTGGCACTCTACGATCGCCGAAGGCTCGTTAAGCAAAATTGGCATTAAAAATAAACATAATGAGAGAAGGATTATGATTGAGAAATAATGATAGCTGACCAAGAGAAAAATGTGCAATAATGTTTATATTGGATTACGGAAATCATCTACCCTCCACAAATTATAATAACACTGTAGTTCTTATTACGCACTTTAAAAAGGAATCATATTTCAACCTACTATTAGACATTTTTTCCGTTCCCTGAAGATGGAGCGAAAAGGTTTAAGGATTATTGGTGAAGAATAGGGCCATAATTTACTATAAGTTGGGATAGCCTAAGGGATCTGGATGATTTATTAATATTGCAATTTTTTAAATATTTAAAATGTTTTGTTATGCGCAAGCGCAAGGACATCTTGCAATTGAAAACCCAAAATTCTGCAAAAAAATTTCTAAGCTTTATCCTGATAATGAACAACTTTAAACTGGCAAAGTTCTTGGCAAAAATGTGATCTGAACTTGCGATTTAGCTGCCGTGATTGAAAATCGACTGCACGGAATACAAATGAACAGCTGGGCTTCGAGCTTGCAGAAGCATTGGTATTGATTCCAGAGACGCCGGCGCCGGGACGACCTCTGGAAAGCTGCGCAAGGAAAACCTGTGAAATTGCCTTGACTCTCAAATATCTGGCAACTTAAAGCCGAAGATGCTCCATAAAAAAGGGATAGACCTAAAATCCCCCGTTCAAAAGTTGAAATGAGTTCTTTAAGCTGGAATGCATTCCAAATTGAACTTCAAATTAAATTCGATACGGAATTTTCCCATAGAAAAAGTACTGATCGTAAATGAATTTTGCAAAACAAAAAGCTCCTGAATGATTTGAAGATATAATTTTGACATTCTGTGACCAACATATCCTCGATTTCCATTGTATGCTTATTAAACCGGATGCGACACTGTTTCGATGTTAACGTCACGGGATACATTCACTACTCGATATAAAAATTGATATTTGTCTTCCTGACAGGAAAAATAAGATACACATAACTTATCGTTTTCTACACGACGCATTTTTCGAGACAGAAACTGATAACCGAAACTGTGTAAAATCACCTTTCGAAGAGAGACAGGAACCCCATGATAAGATTCGTGTAAGGTAGATTACAGTTGGTCTGAATAAGGATACCCGGAAGCAAACATATTCTTATCGCAAAGCGATATTCTATCCACCTTTATTAAAACTTATCGTTCTGAAATGTACAGATTTTTCAGAAGGAGCTTCTTGCTACTTGGACTTTGCCAGTAGAACACCTGATTTCATCGACAGGTTCTTACACACACGTCAAGTGACAAACTAGTTATAATAATATTCAATATTCAGATTTTCTCGTGTTTTCGCTTTCTCCGCCCAAGAGTGAGATAATTTGCAAGAAATCGCGGAGGAAGTCAAGCAGAGAAAAGGGTACCGGCTTTAAAGCATTAGTTTTGCAAGTCAATGCGTCAAGCGGTTTATAAAGTTAAAACACTTGTTACAACCGTTTCAATATGGTCTCGTAAATTACTTTTTTTTTATCGATATAAGTTTACTGAATGTGTGTCCCTGCTTAAGCAACACGTCCTTCAATCTAGAATCGCTAAGACGATTCTCACAACTTTCAATCACAGGAAATATTCTAGATTGAAAACCTTTAAAAATTGACCTCAGCAGGTCTCCTGCAGAAATCTATAATTTCCTACATAATTGATTAAAATCGGTGGGCTAATCTAATTTTCAAGCCCGTGTGAAACTGGCTCTTCAGTTAAACTAATTACGAGTTTCAGCTTTGATAAACGAATGTTTCAAGTCAAGATGTTTTGTTAACATTACCCGCCAACACAAGAGATGTGAACAAAAGAGAAAAAAGGCGCAATAACGAGTGCGAAAGAAAAGGGTTATGTGGGCGGGCCACTCCTTCGAGTCCGAACGACTTTTAATAATCGCCTCGATTTATCAATGCACCGATCCTAATTAGTAAGCTCCTTCCCTCTTAATTTATGCATTATACTTCCTCTTTTTCTTCATCCCCCTCTCACTTCTCAATCAATGCCTCTCACTTTGAGATACTCCCTCCTTGTCTGCTCTCGCGAATCGAAAAGAAAGAGTAGCTTGCTGCTTTTGACGTATCGCATCTAAATCAAAGACTGCCGCAGTGCGACGCCCCCGCCCTCCGGAAGGCATTCGAGAGTTAATTCAGTGGTTCACGTATAGTACTGGACCTCCAACTATTGATTACACTAACATAGTGATTTGCCCAGAAATTACATTCGGAGAAATGTTTCCTTCCAATGACAAGACTGACGTTGCGTAAAATCGACGAAATTAGCGTCTCAAGAGAAAAGAGATTATAGACCTCTGGTAATCGGTCGAGATTACATGTTTTCTGTCGTTTAAAAAAGCCCTCTTAATGCGCTTCTCTAATAATTAACTGAAATTTCTCATTTATCGAATATGTGCTTCAATTACTTCAATTTTGATAACTTATATCTTATTTTTTGTGATAGGAGTGACCTGGCAGATCAGGCTACATTGTGGCTTCATTTGCAATTACCTCGCCTCAATAATTTTTTAGAACTGCATGTCTGAATACTGATATTGAAGTATGCAATGATAATGTCGTGCATTTTATTTTATGATCGCAAACTTCTTTCACAATTTGCTTCATTCTTTTTCAATTGCTTGGCCTTCTTTTCATTAAAGAAGGCTAATCAAGAGATTTTATGCAGCTATAAATTATTCGTGTAGTTTTAAATTGGACCAATAATTCATTTGTCAAATGTAGATATTTGTTTGGATTTACGAATATAATTATTATTTAGGTTAAACTGTTTGTCGGAAATCTTTGATCTATGACAGTCTTTAGTAATTTTAGTATCTGGAGTTGAATAGGAGGTATCTGAACCCAGCGGTTGATCCATGAGGGTCTTAAGTGTGTTTTACATTCACGTTCAAAGGGGTGACTTTAGGGTCGCAAAAAGCCTCATAAACGCATCAGTGAGCGATATAAGGTTAAATCTGCACCAGAGGTTGAAACCTGGATCACTTCTCCTCTTCCCACGTAGCTCTGGGAAGATTGTTCTCATCGATAACGCCAAGATAGTCATCAGGATCTTGGCGAGTTCCATCACTTTCTCCGGTCGTGCTTATGCCAGGGATAGATGACGCCGATGGTGGCAGCTAGAACTAACTTTTTTCTCCTGTCATTCTCGCCACCTCTTATTAGCCAATCAATCAGTCAATTACCAAAATTCGCAATATGCTATCGACAATCATATAATAGCTTTAACTATGAGATAGAGTAGAGATAGAGCAGATAAATTTCAAGCCGTATCTGCAAAATCAAGTCGCAAAGGATCATGTACTTGACATCAACATTGGCGACAACAAATTGCAACAATCATTTCTAATCTCAGCGAAAACACAGCTCGTAACGAGAATGGTGCGGCACTTTCCATTATAATATGAGCAAAAAGATGATCGGTTAACAAGCCTTTACCGCAGGCGCTGATATAAACGTAGAAAATTGTCAGTTTTGCCGGCAATTCTTCTCGCTGTATTATACAAACGCATTTACTTCCACGAGCTGTCTGAAAACGTTTCCATTTTATGAAAGTTGCATTTAAATCAAATCCACCTTTTGTAATATTCCCAAGGATTGAAAAATCTCTTTCTAGAATTAAGAGTTTCTATCCTAAGGTCGATTTTCTATCTATGGTTGTGAAAGTCAGCATAACCAGAGTACATACCAAAACTCAAAAAGTGATTATCAACTGAAAAGAAAGTCTATTTTGTAGAGTGTGTTATCTGATTCTGAAGAAAAGTGGGTCAGATTTGGTATCTTGTTTTTAATTGATATTGTAGCTAAACTGCGCAGCAAGTTTCGAAGGAAACGTGCGAAGCGCCAGAGGACAAAAGACACCAAAGCCCAAGTGATCGAGACATGGGTACACGGTTTTCTTTGACCTCTTGGCCCCAGTACTCGAGTCACACACTCGCCTCGTTGGGAATGCGACTTCCCCAGTGCGACTTCCCAAGTAAAATGCTTACAATGAACGTCGCGGTTCTAAAGAGGCGATCGTTGAACCGTGCCCAAGCCAATACATAGAGATCCCTGTTTATCCTTCCATCTTTTGAGGCCGGGTCGCCAGGTTTATACCGCGCTTCCGCGTCAACGTGTCCATTAACGTAACAACGCGAAGAAAACTAATCTTGGCAGTTCCCGACAATTCCGACGCTTTCCTTCCCACCCAAGGTCCTTGTAACATGACCTCTGCGCGTGCCTATGCGATATAACGTGTTTGTCTGAACATGTGTTGCATAGGTGCATACGTATCTTCGCCACGAAGCTTCACTTCTAAATAGGTATCTGGTAGCTGGATGCATTCACGTGCTCAATGGCGCCGACGCTCAGAAAGCCATTAACTCCACACAATCATTAAAGCTTCAAAGCAACAAGGTGCGCACTTTCGTTTTTGTTTGTTTAATTCTCGTCAAAGTCTTGTAATTGGTGGCCTTGTCTTCGAAACACAAAGGTTATGATCATTTCCTTTAAAAACTAATCTACTACAACATCTAACTAAACATTTTCTGAGCAAAAGATCGACTATTAAAATTCCAAAATATTCAAGTGTGACTGTACATTTTTATCCCATCGAAATCGACTCATAAAGTAGAAAGCCGATGAGAACAATAGTATCTGTTATAGGATCAACGCTGAAAAACATTTCAGTTTAAAATTCAAGCTTAGGATCTATGCTTTATAAAGAAATTCATGTATGCGATGGATTATCACAAACGCGTTTTGCATGACAGATAAATAATCTCCACTGTCAAGGAAGTCGTAAGTCGGACGTTTCGAACGTCAATCAGATGATGAAAATTTCAATGCAGTCCTATAGAAAACTATGAATGTCATTCATAATTCATAACATAAAGGAAACCTACTTCCCAGTTAGAATATTTTGCATTAATATATAATATTCCTTTTGCCTCACTGTTTTCTACTCATCCGAAATACTTTTTCTTCTAAAATCGATGATCCTGCGCCTATGCGTGTTAGTTAGGGATGTTTCACGGCGCGAAATCTTCCGCGCTGATAGGACACTGCGGCACGAGGTCGGGAAACGCGGAGGACATTCTTACCAGTCGATTGTCTTCATCGCAATGCATTTTTGTTTTTTTCCGGGGACACGAATGTGCGCACGCCCAGATCCCAATCAGCCTCTGGAATGACGCACCCGCCTCGTGCAGAAGTAATCTTTCTCTCTTTCTCCTCCAATGTGTCTTCAATACTATTCCATTAAACGAATACAATGTTAATCTCTATTCTGTATCGTTGGGTTAGGTTACGTAAGTCGAGACGGCCTTGCATTATAGCATCATAACCATTCATTCTGTCCGCTCACCTGCAATGCGCCACACAATTTGTCCCGCCCGATTCACGTTGCCGGTATGCCTTACAGTGCACGGGGCAAACACTGACTGAATTGTTTCGTCTCAGCAGGAAACGCGGCCTGCAAAAGCAACTGGCCGTGGATTATTATCCAAGACGCTAAAAGGAGTCGAGTACCGACCTCGGTGCCCAAATGGCAAAGACTACATGAATTCAAATCAATATCTTTATCTAGAGTGAAACTTCCGCTCGCTAGATAGCGATTGGCCAATCGGTATGTTTCTTTAGAAGCTAATTGACTAACTGCAAGGCTTCCAGTTATAATTTGAGTGCAGCTTCAACTCCTAAAAGAGAAACTTGATTGGCTGATTATGGCTTCAGACTGCTGGTCAATCTCGAGTGGAAATGGTAAACTCATCTATGAGCAACTCTAATTCCGTGTGATGAAAGAAACCCACAACACTGATTTCGACACTTGCTCTTGCAAAAGACGAGCACGTTCCGATTCTGCAGGAAAAAATGAGCTGATGTGTGATTTCAAAATTTAGGGAAAGGAGTGACAAGACCTATTATATCACGGCTGTCTATTAGATTATTCTGCAAGATTTATACTTGACGCTTTAAATACTTAAGAAACTTCTTACAATAGTTCCTAAATCTAATAGCAAATTCCACACTTTTCGAGTAAATTCCTTTCAAGGCTTATGAATTCCAAGAGTTCCTTCACTGGGCATTCCAACTCATTAGGTTGCCATCTAATGTTATTTGGTTTCCCATACAAATTTTGCGGAGTAAATTGCTATATTATCCGATAAACTGATGTAGGAACAACATCAATGATGCTTGCTTCCATAAAAAGTCATAACAAAACCTCTTTCTGGCATTTAGAACTGATCATAAAGTTCGCTAAATTACTATGTTCATTTCGCAATTCAATCTGAAAACTTTCTAAACTGCTTCCTTAATTGAGATGATGGTCGTTCGACACATTTCGGAAATGAAAGGCTAATTGCCATTCCACCTGTGTATTTCTGATTCAAGAACTACGTCATAGTACCTCGTTCCAAATATCGGATTGGTCGTAATCGATAAATGAAACGGGTAACGCTTGCGTCGTTGTTGTTCTGGATGAATGTTTCAGGAAGTCGCCGCTTTGGTCTATCGATTGCAAACTCAAAGGTCATCAGGTGTCAACTGGACATTGCCACGAACTTGACCCCTTGCTCTCATTTAATACAGATTTTGCTCACAAAGTAACGAGAACAAAAGGCTGTCAATAGTAGAAAAGTTATCTAGGTTCTCAAAGAAATTGGAGCATTGGCTCTGGCCCAGTTGTTATCTCATAAAACAGGGCAGAATCTTTAAAGAAAAATGTGGCTGTTCCATATTGAGGACCGTATCAACATTGAGAACACAAAACTTCGAGATTGGAGTTTATTTCCAATTTTTTAAATTAAGTTCAATGAATTACAATTTTAAAATTCCCAGTACTTGAAATATCATTCCATTTCGAGGATTATTGATATTGTATTTTTATAGAAATTTTATAAACTTCTTTTTGTAAACCTATTTATTACAATCTTCACGGTCATCCTTTTTTATTGAAAATTCAACTGTTTTGTAGTAAATTTATATTTTCGGCTCGAAAATTCAACAATTTGGTAGAAACTTAACTATTTGGTTAAAAGTTGAACCACTTTATTTAAAACTTATTTTTTCATCTCAGGATTCATCATTTTGGTCAAAAATTCATTTGCATAACATGTTTACAAGTAGTAACATTATCTTTACATTTACCGGTTAAAATGCTGAATAAGTTAATTCTTGTAAAGGTACCGTCAAACGGGGTAATCTCGGACATGTGGGGTAAATTCGGACACTCCTAAATTGATAGTCTAATTTACTTAAGGTGGTTTCAACGAGAATCTAGAACCAGTTAAGAATTAAACTGATTCAGGATTCTGGTTAAAACCAACTTAAATAATTTAAACTATCAATTTAGGAATATCCGAATTTACCCCACATGTCTGAAATTACCCCGTTTGACGGTACCTTTACAAGAATTAACTTATTCAGCATTTTAACTGGTAAACATAAAAATAATGTTACTACTTGTAAACATGTTACCTGTCGCTAAAACGAGAAAAAATCATTCCACAATGTGAGAAAGTGAAATATCGCCAAACAAGAAACCCGTAGAGTAACAGATACAACATTTTATAAATAGTGTCGCTATTTATAGAATACGACTTACTGGACAAAATAGTCGAGTTAATTGCAGGGCAATAAACCACTTGTCGTAGTGAAATAACATTTCTCTCGACGACATGTTCAAGTGTTGCAAAAGACTGTAAAATGCGCTCGCGAACTGAGAAACAACGAACGTACCGCGAAGGGAGGCTGGTTTCCATTCTTGCTCTCTACGATCGTTTCTCAATCGTCCGTGACTAAGAATCTTGTACAAGACTACTTGAGCCGCGTGCTCCTAATAAATAATTTTGCCGGTGTCAAAGGGCCAGTGGGTGTTCGTACGGAAAATAATATATATATGCTTTCGATTCGACGCGATAACGCAGCCAAACGATCAATAATGTTCTGCATCGAGAATATACGGGTGGCACACACGTATTACATACGCATACCGATTTTCAATATGACAATTTGCCAATGGGCGATCGATGCTGTATATCACGCCGATCGACGTCAATAACACTCCTGAGTCCGGTGTATGTACTATAATAGTATAGACTATATACATATAGTGTCCAGCATTGTTTCGGACGAGGGTATTTACTTGCAATGTCGAGTTGGTGTATTAATTTTCAATGGCGGGATAAATCATCGATCCTAACGGTTTAATAGTTAGGCCTACTGATCAAAGAAAACCGCTGACGCTATCATTCAGTGCAATCAATATCATCGGTAGCCAAGGAGCAATTTTCCAGTTTTCTGACTTTTCTTTAATGATCTTGCATTTCGAAATACGTACGATTGCTTCAAAGAAAAACGATCGCGTCATTGTGGAGACTTTAATTATAGATGCTGGAAAGCTGCTCTAAGGAAAGGAAGAGCTAGTAAAGCTGCGTCTAATGTGGCACACCGAAATCTATCGTTTAATTTAAAGAATAATATAAGCGATTTTTGTAGCAAAATGTAGAGCATGTAGCTCGATGCCTTAGGTTTACTCTATATATAACCAAAATTATATTGGAGTTAATTAAAAACATTAATTTTAGGTTTTCCTAAAAAGTCCACCTGCGTGAAGTTACTTGCCAGGTTTCCTGATGTGGCGCAGTGCTTATCTGTCTTGTAATGGCAAATGAAGAACGACTTTTTAATAGTAGAACAGCAAATTTCAGTAAAATAAGGGATTAGGAAAAAAATTTTAAAGTATTATTTTTTGATTAATAGCATATAACTGTGTCTACCTGACGGATGATTTTTAATTCCCGGTCATTTCCCAGTTTCCTCTCGGCCAATTGTTAATTTTTTGCGGTCAATTTCAAAAAGCTCAAGAGATTTGAATCATTTCAAACGATTTTTAAAGATTTCAAGAGATTTCTAAATATTTTTAAATACTTGAAAGATTTCTGATTTGGAACAGGGTCTTAAAAAAAAGCTATATTTCTTTATTGAAATTCCATGTCGAAACTTAAAATGTTTTTTTTTAATTCCCTGCTTCATGTTAGGATAATTGCAATTCTTCATGTGATTTTTTTATATTTTTTTTATAATAATTATTCACTGTTCCAACTCAGAATTAAAGTAATAAAATATATTAAATCACTTTTAAGTTGCGTATTAGGTTCCATATCCCGGTCACGTAAACAAATTTCTGGTCATTTCCCGGTTCTCTCGATTTCCTAGTCAGGTAGACGCCCTGACTTTGTATAATTTTGTTATCAACTCATGCCTCGTCAGATGTCTCATCAGAATGAATAAATTTTATTTGTTTGTGATAATCCCAATTAAGAATCAAAACACGCCTGCCACTTCATCCAAAGAAAAGCGAGCTTGAAAATAGTCAAAGTTATTTCTAGCGTAGAAAGTGGAAATAGTGACTCGCTAGTTACATCCTCTATTCTTTCAACGATCGAAAACTCTTGACTCATCGGGTGTCTCTTGACTCGGAGACGGCTATTTTGCCACCTAGCTGGCTGAGAATAATAATAATAATCTTGGCAGCCCAAGAGACTCGGTTGAAAAATGAATTTCTCGAAAGCGTGAAATGGGGTCCTAATAGGAGCCTTCCTTGCGAAGTTAAAGAATTTACAGGACAGCTCCCTCATAATATTCGCCCTCCTTGCAAAGAGAAGGAGCAAAAAATGCTCAAGTCGATTTTAAAGCCAATTATTACCTACCACCCGTTGTGAAATTGGTCAGTTTTTATTGTTATGTTACTCCTTTGTTTTGCAGGTTCGCGAACTGGTGGAAAGATGTACCTGTCCTACACAATTTCCGATGATTCGGGTTTCTGAAGGCAAGTATCGTATTGGGGACACCAAGGTGCTCATCTTCGTGAGGATCCTGAGGAGTCACGTGATGGTACGAGTGGGCGGTGGCTGGGACACCCTTAGCCACTATTTGGACAAGCACGATCCCTGTCGGTGTCGAACCTGTGAGTAAACTCAGCAGGATATTTATTCTCTTTCTTGACTTTTATTTTTTATACAAATATTTTCGTTCAGAGCGTTCAACCCAAAAGATAGTTGTTTGGGTTTTCCAGGGTGGGCGTTCCCTGACCGTCGATATTTAAAGACCAAAATTCTAATCTTGTAACACTTTTAATACAGGATCTTTTATGAATGGTATAAAACAATTTTAAATTTAAATCTATAAAATTCTTAATTTATTATTCTCAGG
>UWNZ010300075.1:1513-14441 GCA_900474215.1 Andricus inflator
ATTTATCATTCTCTAAAATATCTGCTATGATTATTCAAAAAACGTCCATCACGAAACTGATTACGCCGATCGCTCTCATTTTACCTCAGCAGGTCGGTAGTTTAAGCGAAAAAAACGTTGGATCTAATTTCAATAAGAAATTGGCCTTGTAAACACTTCATCATCGGCAAAAAATCAATTTTCTCGCGAAGCGATTACTCTGGTAGGTGTTGCCCTGAAAAGGAAAGAGACAGCAGTCCATTGCCATAGAAGTATATGAATTACAATGAAATTATCGAGTACGGACGATCCACTCTTATTGCCGACAATCTGTTATACAGGCATCATTTAAATAATAATAAACGATAAGTGGATGCGTCGAAAGAGATATTCTTATGGTTAGCATTGTATTTACAAGTCTTTAAGTATATACCAGGGACCAGTTACAAGTGCCTGCCCACTCTCTTGCGGGTTGTACGGAGTCAGCAAATAATCATCCTAAACTCGTATACGCAATTTAACGGCAAGTGAGACGATGCGCAACATCCCTGTCATTATCAATATTCCGTACGCGTACTTATGGCAAAGTAACTAGCGCCGCCTCGTGATGATTAGTACCTTACATTTACTGGTCGCTAATGGGCATCAATGCCTTAGTTTCGATGTCTCTGCGAAAGACATAAAGAGGAATAACGAGGACTGTATTTTGGAAAGGAATTACCTACTGCATATTTCGTATTTCGTAATTCATTTGCAGGTCATTCATCCTATATATCGCTCAACACAACTTGGAGATCTAGAAGATAACTAATAAAACCTAGGGATAATAAAAGAGCCTGCAGGGTTTGATGTTCATAGAAAGTGGTCTGCAGTCGTAATTACGAGGAGCGAAAATTGCGTGAAGGGAAATGTAAATCGTAAACGCAGAGAAGCTCTATTGTAGAAATTAACACAAAACATTCCGCAAATGCGATTAATTAATAAATTCCTAATTAAGTTCCTACCGACAATCTAAAAGCCTAGATTTCCCTAATGACCTACATGAACTATCGTTGAAATGCCATCACTTTCAGAATCAATTAATTCTTAAACAGGAAATAAGTGTAGAGTATTGACGCTCATTGTAATAGAAATTTACTAGTCGAGTGGATAAGAATAGTGATTATTATCAGATGCTTATTTGCAAACAATAGTATCTGAATGAAATTAATGTCATTTTACAATATTATTTTATAGATAAATGTATAAATGATTGTTAGGTACCGCTATTTTAATTATTATCTTGAAACATGCATTTTGAATAAAGTACAGAAATTACAATGAAAATAAAAAATACTTACGGCACAAATGGAAGATGCCATCGCAGGCACTAATGTGAGAAAGAAAAGCGTTTCCCAGACCCTGACCTTCAGCAGCTCCTTTTACTAATCCAGCGATATCTACCACATTCAAAAATGCAGGCACCTTACTGAAAAATGGAAGAGAACATTAATTGATAATTTGTTATACTTTCATTAAATTCAATTCCTTAAGTATTTAATTTTCCTCTCTAAGATTAAGTATTTTCTTAGAACCTTAAAGAGTTGAAAGAAATAATTTTTCTTTCGAAAATTTCAGGCTTTTATATTTTAAGCATGAACGCCTTCCTATAATATCCAGTTCAAACTTTAAAACATTAAGTTTTTAGATTTTAAAAAATCTAGTCACGTAATTCTGTTTCAAGAAACGTTCAAAATTGTATTTTTACGAATTGCAGAGATTTAAAAATTACACAGTAATTTTAAATCGGAAACATTAATGATTAACTAATTTCAAACCAAAAACAATGTTCAAATTACTGTCATTTGAAATTGTACAATTTCGCTTTCTGCTTGCATAAAAATTTGAGGACAATTTCACTTTTCAATCTTTCAAAATTGTGAAATTTTAAATCGAACCTTCATTGTTAGTTTGAAGTTTGAAGAATAAAAAGTTGCTAAAAGTGTGCTAATTTAAGATTAAAATCGTGTTAAATTGAACCATTTTACTTTGAAAGTGTTAAAAATTGAATAATTGAAGCCCTTTGTCAAAAAAAGGCGATCCCTTTTCCACGACACATATCCGGTAGACCTTTTCGGGAAATTAAGCAGTTTCCCGTAGTCTTTATTGCTGAATAATTTCGCTCTATCTCTTTTTGACTAAGACTCATGATTTAAAAACTATTCTAGACCAATTAAAATAATATGAAACTTTTTAACCTGCTTTTAACTTCTTTTCTTAATGACGTTGGTCACGGTTTAGCTAGTATTTTTCTTTACTGAAGCGTGCTCTGATTTATTGTATTTTTACATTCTCATCATTTATGCTGGAATGTCTTAGATTCATGTGATTTTAGACCTATCCAGTTTTCGTCAATTCTCGAGGTTTTGAGACCCCCTGAGTCACAAAAAATAGTTTTTCCGAAAATGTCTGTCGGTCTGTCTATTTTGTGACGCGATAACTTTCGAAGGGATTTTCTAATTCGAATTTCCTTTTGCATACTGGTTTGTGGTCCAAAGAGACAGGTCAAGTTCGTTAGCCAGCCTTCTACTGACAATATTTATGGTTTTAGCCATGAAAAATCAAGCTGATAAACGTAGTAATTTAAGTTCCCCACGAAAACACGCAAGATAGAATCAATAGACAAGAGACCAAAATTATCTGTTTTTAAAAGTTCTACAGAGTTGCTCTTGACTTTTTTTTAAATTACAAAAACAAGGCAATGAAAATACAAAGACCGAGTGCGAAGCGCAAGATAAATATATTATCGAGCGCTAAGCGCGAAAAACAACAGTTAAGCGCCCTGGGCGCGCTCAAACTCGCGAGCGAAGCGAGTCGCGCGCGATGAGAATGTGCCCGCGCGACGCGCAGCCTTTTTTAATTTGATAAAAGTATTATCCTTTCACGTGGTTGAAGTTATTTTCAGCTTTTTGCTTAGGCTTACCCCTTTTTTATCGTAAGATATATTTTAACCTTTTAATCAACTTTAAGATGAATTAGAAATTATTGATATACTTGCTATTGCATAATGCAGTAGGGGAAATGTACACGGTCAAAATAAAATCTATAATATCAACAATTTTAAATTTGAACGTTTAAAATTGTGTGATTCCTTTAAATCGTTCAAAACGGTAGAATATCAAATTTAAAACCCTAATTTGATTCTTTTGAAATAAAAAGTATTTCTAATTAAACAAATTTGAATTAAAAGCTTTCAAAATTGAATCAATTAAAAGTCGAAGCTTTAAAAATTAGAAAAAATATACAAATGAGAAACGTTTAAATCTATTACTACAAAAATGCAAAGTGTAAGCCAATCAAAATAGAGACTTTTTTAATTTGGTAATACTATCAGCATTCAAAACTGAAAATAGTTGAAATTGATATTTAAAAATTGATAAATTTCAAATTCTAGGCATGCAAAATTTCACGATTTCGGTGCAAATAAAAATAACAGCTAAAATAAACCATTGCTTCTTCAGAATTTTCTGGTCCTGTTACAACCCGGATTTTAAATTAGAGCATTTCTAAATAAAATTTGTTGGACCTTCAAATTATTCCTGACCTTTGACTGCTTCCAAATATAATTCTGATTCTATTATTGAATTTTATTCTTGTTCACATATAGAGCAAAAATCAAAGGTCAGGAATTACAGTGGAAAAAAGTGGCATTTGATGACAATAATGATTGGTATTTAAATGCTAATGCCGGCCTCATTGATCAATTAGCCTTTGTTGCGACGCGACGAGGGTGGAGGTGCGAGGATGAGCACACTCACAAACGCATCAGTCGGTTTTCATCAAAGACTGTTCTCTGCATTGTCACGTGCCACGAGGCAGGAGTTGGTTAATGCTCCATGGCAAATGTGATCACTGATCGGGATACGAAATGAAAAGGATAGAAAGCTGAATTTCTACTCTTTGATCCAGGATGATCTCACTAATTTGCATTTTCAATCATCCCAAATTACGATCAGAATCCGATGATGACATTTACTTTTGTACTACTCAATTTTATTTTTATATTTATAAAATAATATTAGAAAAATATGTTGAACCTTTAAGGGTAATACAGTTTGTTACTTGGAAGTATTTTTTACAATAGATATTATAACAAGTTTTCAAAGGTAAAGAAGTCAAGTATCTCCGGGTAGACTTTTCTGTACATCAAACAATGAAATAACCATTCGCTACATGTAAAAAACTGAGCCATTAAATGCTGTTATTGAAAGCAGAAGCATAAATAGAAAGATGCTTAATTGTTGGTGACCATAAGTGTTATTTAAAAAGTACATTTCTACCATGTTAAGCGGCGAAGAAATTAACAACTTATCGAATTGACCGGTTGGGTGCAATATAAGTGTTTTTGCACTTTCAGACGTCACTTGTTTTTCTTTTGTTCTTATTTTTGGTTATATACAAAACAAATGAAAAATAAGTGGCTTCTAAAAATGCAAGAATACTTTCACTGCACCCAACCTTTTAATTATACAAAATTCTAAACTTTGTTTATTGCAGTCTATAAAACAATTAGTACAATCATACTAATCCTTTTTGTTAAATACTTTTCCAGTCTCGGAAAATAAGTTATCTTATAACTATACAACGAACAAAAGGCAAATTATATCTTAATTTTTTTTAACTTTTCAACAACAAGATTTCTTTTTCTAAACGAGGAGTTTCTTTTATGGCTGTGTCTAGTCTCTAGTCGTTCCGAAAAATTGGGGGAGTTAGGAAAGAGGATGGAGTGATTCAAAAAGAATTCCAGGTTTTCAAGATTTTCAAGGTCACTAGACACCCTGTATAAACCACCATTTTAATTGTAAGACAAAAATTTTGCAAGGTGATTTTCTAGATTTGCAACGTGTACCAGAATTGCCCCGGTTTAGCGTAATTTGTATTTTTAGAATAAAATAGAAGCCATCGAGTTTGAAATAGCTTGAGGTTGTTTCGGGAAGCATCTTGGACCAAATGCAACTAGGAAGATCTGCGAGCAAAGCGAAATTTTCACGAGCTTCTTGAGAGCACTGAGAAAAGTTCATACGGAGTCGAACGTAGGTACTGGGTACCGTAAAGCAGAATTTACGGAGCCAGTCAGTGTTTGGTGCGTCAGTATATTTCAGAGGCAAGTGCAAAACTGATCTGCATTGCAGATCACGTGCTCGGCTACGTGCCTCACCCCGGCGCTGTCAGGAATAAAGGAGAAGACGTATGGAAATGTCGCCAGTTATTCCGAACCGTTTCCCTCGTTAGGGTTTATCGCGGTGGCCATAACGTATTCTCAAAGCATTCGCATCCCACCATTTGCCAATATTTGAAATTTGGACAAATGCTTACCTGGCAGGCTTGAAGTACTCACATAGGTAGTCAAACCTCGGGTCCGGTACTGGTACTCGACGTGCTTGAACAAAAAAGTAAATTATTTGGTTAGAGCAATTGATCAAAAACAAGGTCAAATTCGTCCCTTTTAATTAAAATTTGTTTGTCAAACGTACAAAATTTATGTTGAACTGATAGAACTAATGAAGCTTCCTGTATCCGTTAACATTTGGCTGGGCGAAGTTCTTTTAAATTTAACATTACTGCTGTGCTTTGAAACATGGGATATCCTACTTAAATCAATCGACTCAACACTTTCATCTTTCAAGCTTTCTGTTTTTGTTATTTTCTTCTTCTTGACCTTATTTTGCTTGATTAGAGTCACGAAAGGATTGACTTTATTTTTCATATTCTGAATAACAATCCGCAAAATTTTGGAACGTGCTTCCATGCGTTTAATGACACCTTCGTAAATAGCAACTTCGTTCAAATTGCATGTTAAATTATGAGTTTTCAAATAGGACCCTAAATATATTGCTGCTGTCGTAGATGCGGAAAGACCTATTAACTTAGGCCTCAAAATTCCAAGATAGTTCACTCCCTTGATGATCAAAGATGCTACAGTTTGTTCCAAAAAACCTAAATTCGGCAGACTTCTTACTTGCACTGGTGGTAAGGTCTTATGAAAATGAATTTCAACTTCGGAGTAGTCTGAACTTCGTGCCAAGAATCTATCTCGACATTCTATTGTGCAGAAAAGGTATAAACGATCTTTAAATAGAAGAGCTATGTCCGGTTTTCCGGCTACCATTTTTCGATAAGGAAGACTTTCGACGTAAGTGACAAGACAATATCCACCGAATTTTAATCTCCTTGCCCAACAAGAGTGTTCAACATCGACTGTCTCTTTCAAAATTTGTGGGCGATCACTTGGAATTTCTTTTTTCAGATTTTCAAGCGGATTATTATCGAAAATATCTATATGTTTTGAACAAACCCAGTAAAAGTGGTTTCTAAACTGAAAAACACCTTTGCGATCCAAAGGAATAGAGGATGATTTCAAAACATCTTCCATATTAATACAGACTGGACAGAAGGTTTGGTAAATACTTTCTCGTTTTCTAAATTCGTAAGGAGACACACACAAGTCTTTAAGATTATGAACCTTATCGTAATTAGCTTCACGAAAATATTTTTTAATAGCTGAAAATCGAGAACGTACTGCTTCGTCTGCGCGAGTCCAAACGCCCCATTTGCTTCTGGTTGCATCTATCTTGATAATATTTGACGCAAATCCAGAGAGCCAATCGCGGAATAATTTTTCACCAAGTTTCCAGATTTGAAATTGATGTGTTATAAACTCCGGAGAAAAAATGGATGGTTTTTTTATTTCCTGTGCATCATATTGTAGACATTCTAGAGAGAATTCTATGTCAGCTTCTAAATCAATGATGATCATGGGTTTAATTCCTCGAAGAGTCAATTCTTCTGTTTCTGACTGACTAACTGGAAACCCATCAAGAATATAACCCAAAGATTTTGATTGTGGATCAAATGAATAGAGATCAACCGCTCGAGCCATTTGCTCATCAGAGGCCATTTTTCCTTCCTGGAGGTTTCTTTTTGTCGAAAGTGATAAATCAGTCCAAGTAAACTTCTCCAAAGTGTGTCGTAGTGATTCCCCCCGAGTTATGATTTTTAAACCATAGGTTCTTGCAAATCTTTGTGCTAAAGTCGTTTTTCCACATTTTGGAGGACCTATAATTGATATTTGTATGGGTATCAAAGGTGAACAGGAATCTTGATTCAAATACTTCAACGGGTCTTTTTTGAAAGACTCGATAGCTTCTTTACCAGAGAGAAAGTAAACATATTGACGGTGTAACATAGGGAAAATCTGACCCTGAGCTTCCATTGGTAAGAACATGTGAAAGGGTATTTTTCTTTCATAGATTTGTACTGGGCAGTTTCGACCAAAGGAACTCAAGAAATAATAACCAGAATTCAAAAGATTTTCAGCTGTTTCGATAGTGATTTCGTAAGTTCTTTCTAGGACTGAAGAATTTCTATGAAGGTACGGATCAAGAATTGTTAAAATATGACAAAAAAGATGTGCAGCCTCTTTTTCAGAATTAATCTCAACCCAAGGTATTGACTCCTTTTTCATTCGATCTCGAGTTTTTTGTAAATGTTGACTGCTACTTTCGTAGGCTTCTTTTATATTTCTGGATATTCGTTCCCTGGCTACATCCTCATCTTCCCAATCAGAAAAAGGCTTTGGTTCTGAATTCATTTGAAGATATAGTTCTTCTAATTCTATTCTTTCTACTGCTTCTTGTGGAACAGAATTCAGGTCTTCAGAAGAAAATTTCTGTAATTCTAATTCTGCATCTTTCTCAGATAGTAAAATTTCTGATTCATTTTGGGAAACTAGAGAAGGAGAGGGATTATGAAGACCAACATCATCAGATTCGGAAAGGTCCTCTTCGAAGAAAGCTTTGTGTCTTCTTCTTTCTCTTAATATCTTTTTTATCCAATTTTCTTTTATACGGTTGAATTCCTTAAGTTCTTTTTCAAATCTTACTTGTTCTTTTAGTTTATTCTGACCTTCCTTGGCTTTCCATGAATCTAGTAAAGATAGAAATAGTCTTTCCTCAGCTAACTCCAAACTGCACCGGAGTTCGATTATCATTTCTGGAACTGCATAATTTGTCAACATTGTTTCTACATCTGCAGTGCAATTTGGAAAAGAATCAAAGATGATACCATGTTCTTCAAAAGGAGGTTTGAAGTACTTAAACAAGGTTTCCCTTAGAATTGAATCAGTCAGATTTCCACCATTTTTTATGTAATTTCTAACGACGGATTGTGTGAAATCTTTATCAATCACAAATCTCTGGTGATCAGATTTTAGATCATCAAGCTTTTGATCATCAATTTTTTTTTCATCAGCTGACTCGAAATCTTCTAAACTATTTAGATCACCTTCAGGAATCTCCGTATTTTTTATATTAAACGAATCTTCATGTTTCCAACCCACCACTCCAATGCCTAACTCTAACATGTAATTATCGATTTTTTCAAAGAAGTCTATATGTGCCAAACCACATTCTTTAGAAATTGCCCTTGCCATTGTGCTTTTACCACTTCCGGGAGGTCCAACAATGCAAAGTCTAATTGGAGGAATTTTGATAAGGGGTTCTTTCAAAGGAAGAGAAAAGTAATTTGAATTTTGAACAAATTCACCAAGAGCCTTTTCGCTTGAGAGAAGATAAATTCTGTTTCCGAAAAGGGTACTTAAATTTTCTTGTCCTTTCCACAAAACTCCATGGCGCATTAGAGCTACTGGGCAGTAGATGCTAGTGTCTCCTAATCGACGATTATCTGTTGGAACTTCTTTAAATTTTACAGATTCTTCATCCTCTTCTTCCATCTCATAATCCTCTTCCTCCTCTAAATTTTCAGGTTCCTTTAACGTAGAATCTCCAAGATTCCAAAATTCCTCCTCCCTTTCCTCTTCACTCATTTTACTAACAACCAACTGGAACTCCTTATAAAGATGTTTAGAAACAGATTCCAAAACATCAGTTTTCAAATTACATAAGAAAGCTTCCTTTCCCAATTCTCTCAACTTGTTTCGAAAAATTTGCAAATTATTTTCAAATTCTTTAATAGATTTGATATATTCGGATAAGGTCCTTAATTTAGAAGCTTTAGTATAATTATCTGTATTCTCTACATTCCCTTTACTGAAAGAGTTTAACCCAGGTTCTATATTTGCTATTCTATTTTCACCAACATCTTCAATATCATATTCTTCATAATCTTCTTCACAGTCATTTATCCGACGCCAGTTCTTAATTAAATAATCGTACGGTGCCTCTTCAAATAAAATGATCACATCATCGATTTCTAAGCCAGATTCAATAACTCCGAACCAAATTATGGGATCCAAGTACATGTTATCAAGAATCCAACCACCATCCGTTCTGATTTCAATATTGCGGATGATCATTTTCACTTTATCTTCAGGAGAAATATTGATTGGTTTGTTTCTCAAGAATTTCAGCCTATCTTCTAACATTGTTATAACTTCTGGATCACGCTCAGTTAGTTCTGGAACAGATTGCTCCTCAATTCTTAGATAATCTGGAGCGTAAGTTTCAATCATAGATTCGTCTTCGCTGAAAATGTCTAGATTCTTATCATCTTCAAGAAGCTGGATATCATATTTCAGAAGAGTTTGTCGTATGTTTTCAATTTCCTCAGAGTTATTTCGAGAATTCTTCAAAATTTCTAGACGATCTAAGATTTCTTTTACTTTTAAAGTCCATGTTTTTAATTCATCAAGTCTTTTTATCTCCCTAAGCTCTCGTTCTTTTTCAAGAATCTCAGTTGAATCCTTAATTACGCTGTCAAGATTTTGACGTATCGCAGTTGCAATTCTCTCCTGAATTTGTTCCTCGAGCAATTCATCCTCGAGTTTTTGAATATCAATTACTGTCCCTTCTAAATATATCCCTAATTTGTTACTCAAGTCAGTTTTGCCAGAGAATCGAGGACCAATTACTGCGATTTTGCAACTTGGTCTAGGGTTTGGAGGTAGAAGATATGTTCTTGGATTTTCGATAAAAAAATTTTCTGCTTCTTGCGATGATAGGAAATAAAGACAATTCATAAAACGAATCACATGTTTAAAATCCCCTACAACTTTTCGACCTTTAGCGAGTTCAACTGGACAGTAGAACTTCCAATTCGATAATCTCCATCGAAATCTGGGAGAGACTATACCTCTCTTAGATAATTCTTTAAAAATTTCTCCCTCTGTTTTTCCTTTGAAATTTTGATTAGGATCTACCATTAATTCTTCTCCATAAATGTCTTCGTCGTTAATTTCGAAACTCGACGATTCTGATAATTTCTTTGGAACTATAACCCTGGGTAGAGGCATAATTCTTAATTTTAAACTAACTATCCGAAACATCATCTCTGGTGAAGTTCTTCCATCGACTCGTATTACATTCTGAGGGTTATGTTTAAGAATTATTTTATCAATAGCAGGAACTGCATAACGTTGATAAATTTCCGTTTGAAAAATAATGTTGGGATTCATATCAACAATGCGTTTGATCAAATGTTTTTGAGAATTTTTCTTCATTGATTCTTCTTCTAAAATCTGCTTGTAAGCTTCTACCACATCCAAATCATTATATTCATTAACACTGATCATTTCATGAATTTTATCAATGGAATTTCCACTATGAGGGTCCCAAAAATATTGACTTCTCTTTTGAAGAAGATCAAGATCAGGGCATACTGCGTATATGATCATTTGTGGTTTAAGAGGCCAGATACTAAACATATCTTCTATTTGTCTCGGGATATCACACTCGTAACATTCACGAATTCTTTGCGTGGAACTAGCTAAATCATCAAAAGAATCTTGGGAAACTTTAGAACTTTTTTCTTCTTTACATTCAATAAAATCTAAAGAACTAATACTAATAGAAGGAAAATGTCTTGAAGAACTACAATTTGTAAATTCCTTTTTATTATTTAAATCTTTGGAAATGTCAGAATGCTCAGGATAAGAAGAATAATCTAAATTGGGATTATTTGGAATCAATGGCAAACCTTCGATAACATAACCACGATGCATCACATCACGCTGATTTATTCTTTCCTCTATCAAATTTAATATAACTTCCAGACCAATACTTTCACCGGATTTTAAAATATTCGCAATATGCTGACCCTTCTCAGAATTTTTATCAATTTCTTCCTCAATTTGAATTTCTGGGGATATCAAAACACAATTCCAGGAGGTTGCTATCATTTTTGCTAACTTATTAGTATTTAATCCAGGTTTTCCGAAAATCGCAAAACAGACAGGCTGCGTTTGTAAATATTTATTCTTCGCTTCATTTTCAGAGTAAGGATCACGAGTTGTAAATGGATTTTCTGGGGGTGAGAAGTGAGGGTGCAAAACACCATTTTCGAAAGAAAGGTTTTCTAGTCCTTTAAACCTAGTAATAGGATTTATGTCTTCCATGAAGGGGTAATAAATATTTGCACTTGGATACCATTTGGAATGAGAAGGAGGCCAGGATTGTGTACCTTTTTTAGGATAACCTTTAATAGAGGGCAGAAACCTCCTTTTCGTGATAATCGAGGTATTTACAATCAAAATTCCATCTTCTTTGGAAATAGGCTTCTTCGATTTTGATAGCTTGTCGCACATATTTTAATAGGTTCAATAAATATAAATATTTATTGTAAGTTATCATAACCTAAGAGCTGTTACGATTGACAGAAATGGTAATAAATGGTAGTATATTTTGAAAACAATGAAACAGTAGTTTGGTTCACTTCGATCAGAAGAATATTTAAAAAGTTTCCAAGACATATTTTAGGTCTAAATTTAAATTCTATCTTTCTAAAATACTTGTATAGAAGAAATTATTATAAATTAAAATTGAGCAAATACTTGATGTTACCTCTTATCTCCAGAATCTGAGAACTTAGCTTGGAATAAAAAAAATAATCTAAAAGTAATTATTTAAATACTTATTTTCATTAGGATCGATAGTGCAGAAAGGGAAGTTTTCTGCAGCAGCTTGACTCTTCGTAAGTACGTTGAAGAAAGTTGACTTTCCGACATTTGGAATACCAACAATTCCAACTTTAAGGTTGGTTCCTACTCGACCAATTAGCGGCTTCCGTTCCGGTTCTTCTACCTTCTTAGGCGGCATTCTGAAACCATATTTAAAAAAGTATTTAGTTTAGTAGCAACGAAATGGAAACCATTCTCCTTTCAAATTGCTTCTAACTAACCAAAGGGCCATCATCCTTATTGACAGGGTGTCTACTGATTTTCTCAAATCAAATCTCCTCTTACTAAAAGTTCGAATAAAACGCATCTAAAATAAGGGGTTCTTATGTGTAATTTTATTTATTGCGATATATTATTATATTTAAAAAAAATAATATTTTTGAAATTTATGGCTTTGAGTGAAAATAATTAAATTTTTATTAGAATTACTTCAGACGATTCGGCACACGATAGTGGACGTCATCAGTTCTTTATTCTGAAAAATTTCTACACACATGGGAAATGTAATACAATTTCTATCTGCTAATTATACGCGCAGATTTGGTTAACATGACATTTGTTGTTATTTTTTATAATACATATCTTAGTTTAATTATTTGTGGTATTTTAAATGGTACAATTTATTAGATATCATTTTTAATTACTTTGGTATTAACGATTAATTATTAATTATTTTTTTGAAGAGCGTTGACACAAAACTATTTTTAATCTTTTATTATGAGAGTTTAATTATAATACATGTGTTTACAACATCGAAATTGTATTATAATTCCCATATGTCAAAACTATAGGGGGTAAGACTTAACATTTATATGCAGAGAAGAAGAAACAATCTTTTCATAAGAAATGTCACATTTTTAAATAATGTTAAATGATTTTTGCCATTAAAGAATTGATTTTTAGAAGTTAAATATACTTAGGTTGCTGAAAAATAAAATTAAATATATAATTCACGTAACTTAATTTTGATTTTTTGACTTTAAATTATTCAAGTTAGAA
>UWNZ010300734.1:0-10085 GCA_900474215.1 Andricus inflator
CAGATACTTACGTTTCGAATCTTAGATATTTAAATTTACCATCTAAGTTCATGAAAACGTTAATATCTTGTGGTACTAGCCAGTAATATCTCGTATATTAACAGAAAAATTCGAGATGTTCCCTGATAATATCTAGATATTATGTGTTAGTATACATATTTCTAATATCTATTTGCTAGTATCTAGTTTTCTCCGTGTAGCCAGTCCTAATCTAGCATATTTCGATAAGAGAGGCCAAATTATTGATTGGCTTAGTGACATTGTAAAGGCCTAGAGCGAATTCGAAGGCAAGGCATAGTAACCGTTCACGAAAATAGATGGCATTAGTAGGAAAAATGGTAAGCAAAATATTTTGTAACCATGGAGAGCATTATGCTCGCCTGTAAAAGAATTTTGCTCACCGATGTTGGGGATTTTACTCATCGTCTTTGCGCAGCATGCAGAATCGACTATTTTTCATGTCTAGAAATGGTGGCCACACAATAGTTTTGCATGTATGTGTAAAGAAAAATTTCATTTTGCCTGCATCTGCAAATTTCCAGCCATAAAGAATAAAAGACTAGCAGTGCAGAAAAACCAAAACCTGTAACTACATGAGCTCATACAGTGCATCGTTATTTGTTTGAAAATACACTTTTTTCTTTTTTGTTTTGCAAAAAATACATTTGTGCCTATATCTTAGTTCAACTGAGATACAGCAGAGTCTGGGTCATTACAGAATAGATAGACTAAAGGTTGCTTATAAATCTAAATTAATCTACTTTAATTTTTTTCATAAAAAAGGAAGAATTTTATTTTATAGTTTAACTCCGGCCTAATTATATTTTCTCTTCGTGAGTCTGAGGAAGTATTCGCAGAAGTAAAATGCGAATTTAGGCAAAAGTCTAATTTTCAATGGTCAGCCTTATATTTAAAAGTGAGTAATTCCTCAACATTTCGAAATTCTTTAATAATATCGGGCATATACTCTACCGACGGATAACATCGTACTAATAACTCGTATAACATGTTAAAAATAAGTTTTGACTTTAAAAGGTAATAGCGTCGTCCACTATATACCGATGCAATGATGATAACATATTTTTCATCCGTTTCAAGGTGAACACCCAATTTTTGAATATAAAAAATATCTGGATAAAAGATGCTTTAACATATCATTTATTTGGTATTATTTTATACTCTACTTACGAGCAGAATGAAGAAACGTCACAAATGCGAAAAACAGCGTTAAAACAAAAATCTTCATCTTTCTATAGACACAGAAAAATGATTTTTAATGAATTTCTCGGACTGTAACTGAATAAATCTGAAATACTTTTTACTTGTATATATAGTAGTCATTATCTCATTATTGACAACAATGACTGCCTACGTGTAGGCCGTGATTAGAAGCTATTTTCGTAGTATTGCAAGAGATTCGCGACAAATAATTTATGTTCTTGGTCTTGTTATATTATGTCACAAAACAGATTAGGTATTACTAAACTATTTCATCATGTGCTTACAGTTTAATCAAATATGCCAGCCGAACAGATTTTTATGGGTCCAACTTTATGTGTGCAAAGGCTTTAACTCTTGTTCAAACAAGCAATGAATCAGATTATTTTTTATTTCTGAAGTTATATTTTAATGAAATTATCTTATCCCAATATAAAATTCTTTGTAATTTCAGTTGGCGTGTCCATGGGCCTCAAAAAATGTAAAAAAATCTTCAAAGGATCATCAATTGTTCATAAATTTTAAACTTATGGCAAAGTTTTTGTTACCTGATACCATTTCAATAATAAATCGATATTATTTTAGTAAAAAATGGCTGCAATAAACTGATACACTGGATTTTTTAATTAAAAATGTTGTCAGAAAAATTTCAAAATAAGATACAAAAGGCACCGCACATAAAATAAATACAATAAGATGTTTCGCATACTAAAAAGGTAGTCTGCGCAATTTCACATAATTGTGGCTGCTTGTAATGTGCCGCTGGCTTTTACAAGGGTGTTTGCAATTTACGCTCATAACACAGTAATCCTAAGTTACGGTTATAAAAAATTTAATGTTTGCACGCGTCGTAACAGAATTAAGAGGCGCTTGATAGACTCTACTTCAGGTCTTGATCCTAAATTTACTATTATGGTTAGATTTTGTTACACGATCAATGACAGTGCTCAATATATTATTTGCCCACTTAATTGTCATGGTCAACTTTTCTACGGTGACTGCATGGGGATGACTCCATTGCCGATACCGTCTATCAAGTCCGCCTCTAGATTCGAGTAGGGATTTAAATTGCGAGGCCCAATTAAATTCTGTACTTGCGGCACTAGCCTTGTCCAACTCGCAGAGGTTCCTCAGACAACTTTGAGGTAACCCGTCGTCATTCATATTAGTTAGAGAAATCCGCCAATTATAGGCGCGCTCGAACCCTCTGACGCTTACTTGATCTAATCCTGTTTCCATCCGGATAGCGTGCGCAGGACTGTTTCTAATCCAATGGAATGATTTTTTAACAAATTTATTCTCTACAACATTAAGTACAATAAGGTGGCTTCGACAATTGATCTCAAAAGCACGACGATGGCTTCCCGTGAATTATTTTTAGACCTATTCAGAATACTGCACACTCTACAGATTGCTGTTCCCCCTTTCCTGACAAAATGATCTTTGGCAACTTTAAGTTGCCCCGCTGAAGAGAACGGGTTTCCGAGGTACATGTAGGTATTAACATATTCAAGAATGGATGCATTTCTCAACATAAGCGAGCGAAGTTTTTTCAACCTACCAGCTTCGCGGAACGGGATGATCTTTTTTTTTATTTTGGGTTTAGTTGAAGGCCATTGTGTTCGCAACAATCCCCTAAAACCCCTTGCATCACGTCGACTGTTTCCGAGTGGGGCTCACCACACTTGACTGTTAGACCGGCACTGACATAAAACGAGACCAAAATCCTAATAATTTTTCCACTTAAATCAAGGTCATTTATCTTGGTCCAAAGCTTAGTATGGCTGATTGAGTCAAATACCCTCTTAAAATCGACAAGGTTGATGCATAAATAATCCCTCTTGTTAGTGGCAAGGTGCATGCTTTTTACCGAGTAGAGTGAAAATAAGTGATCTCTGCATCCCGTCCCCGTCCTAAAACTCGTTTGTTCCTCTGGCAACAGTTTATATGGTTCCGACCATATTGATCAGTAGCGTCGTAAAGATTTTAGTGATTGAGCTCATAAGGGCTATACCTCGATAGTTTAATGGGTCATGTTTATCGTTCGTCTTGTGTTGTATGAGCATATCAACAACAGACCATTAATTAGGAACTTTTTCAAAGTTTAGAACGGTATTTAAAAAATTGAGCAAATAGTCGTCCTATACAGGGGACAGATGTTGGAAGAAGTCATTATTCACACCTTTCACACCTCCAGCTTTATTCTTTTCACAATCCGAGATCACTTTTTGTAGTTCAATTAAGGTGAAGTCAGTATCAAGGACTGGATGCAACATTGATGTGAAATTACCACCAGATAAAAATCTGGGCAGAAAAACATCCCGGTAAAATTGAAACTAGTCACTCGTGCTTGATAAGTTTGTATAATCAGGCTTCGTGTCGAACAATTTTGCCGTCATCAAAAATTCCCTATTATTTTTAAGATTCGCTAATCTCGTAAGAGTTGTTTTACAATGCACTTTCTTTGTTACTTTGATTGTAATTCGATGTGCGACTTGAACTAAACATTTTTCTGATTATAATGGCCGGAGGTACTAGGAGCGCCCCTTAAACTAGCATAATTGATTCGCTGGCAACATGTGTTATTGCGGAAATTATGTTATTCTACAAAAAGTCAGCATTAACATCATTATTTGTATAAGCGGCGAATTGGGCAAACAACTCCAAAAGGTGTCGCTTTCTCGTCATTCGATTTTAAAGACGATGACACGCCGTCTAACATGATATGCTCCTCGACCATAGAACTCTTGAGCTCAATATTAAAATCTGTAGCAATAAGTAGATGATTCGATTGGTCCAAAATATTGTTTTCAGAGGAATCGTTGTCTAGATTTGCGCAATCGATACTTCACCAACCTAAATCAATAGTACTGCAGCCTCTTTTGGTTGGTAGGTATATTGAACCAGCTTGTGACCAAGTGTATGACTACTGCAGAGCACTAGGTATTATGATTCAAGGAACTCTGTCAGTTTTTTGCGACTTCTATTAACTTTAACATCGAAGGCCGCTCTATTCGCAAATAAGTTATAATTATTAAAAATCTCATTAGAGACGCTATTTTGAGTTGCAAAACGAGCGCTAAAACCACCAATTAATAAAAAATGTGCGATTACGTTATCTAATTAGAGAAAAACGTTTTGAAGTGCAAAAATACAGAAGTCTGAGTTTGCTGATGGTGGAAAATATATATTACCCATACGCGGAGTGAAGGAATTTTCGAAGATCCATTTCACAAATAACCATCAATTACTGACTTCTAGATTGCAATGTGAACAGTCTGCGCAGTTTTAGACTAATGTAATTAGTCCAAATGTAGTTAGCCCTCCACTGCCACGGCCCTTGCATTTTCTTTGACAGACACGGAGTAATAAGGGGTGTAGCCATCTAGAAATTTCAGCAGTTTAACATATGTGTTTGTGAGCTATGACTCACCTATGCAAATCACACCGTGCCTAGTTAAGTAGGCTTTTTGCTTTACACCCAGGTTACGCAAATTATTATAACCACTGATATTCCAATAAAAAAAAACTAAAATTCGACGTATGATTACATATCCCTCCATTTGATGAAACATCCACAAAACCAAAGCTTGAAACTCTTGCTCGTCCCGAAAAGATCCATCCAGTTAGTATGTGTGCTGCCTGGATCCTGCAGGAGTTCTCCTCTTCACTCCTACTTTTCCTTGAAGAAACGGGATGATCAGGTTTAGAAAGGTTGATGATGGCTGTCTTCCTTTCAGGCGCCGTACTATCCACCTGTGCGTTGGTTATAACAGCTGTATTTATATTTACAAATGAGGCTGACTCACTATTGCGTAGCTCTGCTTGTGAAGTCATAGAGAGCTTCGAAGCGCCATGTACAAGCGACATGTAATCCTTTACAGGAATGACAGAGCTCCAGTCGTTAAGCACTTCAATATTTAAAACATTATCATCGATTATTTCCTCTCAGCCTGCATTTTTTAGTATAGCTGCTTCTTGGCTTCTTGGCTTCTTTGTGGATTTGAACAAAGTCTGGGTCCAAGGCATGCTCGATGAAAGATTTTTTGGCTCTAAGTTTCAAAGGGTTTTGAAGCATAGCTTACTTCATCAACCCTAAACAGAGTGAAAGCAGAACAGGTCTTATTTTGTCAGAAATGAATTGACCAAGGCGGAGAACTCCAGTAATCGGCTCCCGTGTTAAGTGTTGTATCCATTTTGGTTGCAAATATATTTTGACGTCTTTCATCTAGCGCAGGAGGTGTTTCCGCAGGCTCATCATTCATTCCAAAGAGTATCAAGTTGTTTCTTTTTGCGAGCATGTCTAGCCGTTGAGCTTGCTTTGGGATCTCCATCTTGAACTCGGCATTCTCTTTTTCTGCAGCATCGATTTTGGCTTCACATCTGTGCAAGGTTGCTGACCCTCTTTCAAGGACATTATTTTCTAAGAAATGTACGCAGATTTTTGTAGACTTAATCTTATCTTTTGGTATCATTATCCATACAGTACTCAGGTGTAAAGGTATACAGTGTTTTTTGAAACTTGGTGATTTTCCTCCACGAATTCAAAAAATTGGAGATTTTTTAAATGCCATGACGCGGAACCTATTGAGGATAGAATATTAGGTTTTAGAAAGTTTTTTTCTTAATTTTGTCTTTTTTCTTTCTCCTGCTTGAAATATTGCTCTACAATGCAATGGAAATGATTCGTCAATGCAAAAGTAACTTTTAGAAATGCTTTAAAATAGAAAACACCTTAATGAAGCTTTCTCATTGCAGATATTGCGTCAATATTTTTTGTGGGAGCCAAACTACCAGGTGCTTCGATTATTAGGGAAAATAGATGATTTTCTTTAGCGTCTCGTATATTAATTTTAAAAAGTTGGTAGAAATTGAAACCTGACAAAATATAAAAGTTTAAGCAAAGAATGCAAATTTGTAGAATTTAAAAATTTATTTAAACGATACGAAGGTAGCATTGTGAAACTTGTAAACAGACTAAACTTCATCTTCTCCAAGTTAAACGTATTTACTTAATTTATTGCTTCATAATTGCAAAACGAAAATTATGCAAACTATTATTCTAAGGAAAAGACTTCAATTGCCGAGGATGCACCATATGGTGGTCGAAAAAATTATCTTTCGAATAGAGGACATGCCACCCCCGCTCCTTTTTATGAAATTCCTGGAAACAAATTCCGTCCTGGTTTGAGTCAAATCGGTCGAAATCGGTTAATACTGGAAAATCCAAGCGAATAGTTTTCTCTAAATTACTTTCAATTTTGAAGCCCTCACTCTGTGGACGGTGACTAAAATTTAATTGATTCTTAAATCATTCAAGAATGTTCAGCTGATAGAAAACGATAAATTACTTTTCATCATTCTTAAGTCTAGAAAAATGCTTTCTTTTGAATCAGTGAGATTACGTTGTGAATCAGTGAAAATTCTGATGGATTTCATTCAGTAACCCTTTTTTCCACTAATTCGAATTTAAAGATTAAGAAAGTCTTACGCAACATCTTTTTTATAAAAGAAATCTCACTTAGAGAAGTAGATCTCTAAGATATAAGATCCTTTTACATTCGTAATTTGTTAGCTCAAGTAAATTAGGAAACAATGTGACTGAAAATATTTTATAGTTTTTGTCCTCGATTCATCTATTCCGGAACTAATCCTTCTACTCCATAGGGGGAAGGAGGGGTCAAAATTCAAAGTATTTAAGCGGAAATTGTTTTTTGGAGACATACTGACAAATTCTAATAAGTTCCCACAAGCTAAGCTGAAACCCAAAAACGTGAATCTTATTTTACCAAAAGCAAAACTGTTCTTATGTTAATCTTATGGGATTTTCCGGGCCTTTGCTGGACGCTTTAGTATTAACCGGTTGAGCTCAAATTTGAAGACAACTTTTTCTTCTTGAAACTCACAAATTGGGAGAAGGATTGCATGGCATCTATTAAAAAAAAAAATGTCAACAAGTATGACTTTGGAACACCCTAGAGCACCAGTTGACATGAATCGTCAAATACTTTTGATGATATATAAAAAATTAACATATTTTCATTGACATAGAAAAAACAAAGTGTGTTTGTAGCTATTTTCTCTTAGATAGCTGCTAGAAAGTTTCAGTATTTTCTGAAAATTTTAACTTTGCTTTGGCTTCATAGTTATGAACAAATAAGAAATAAACATTAAAGAAAATATTTTTTTTTTAAATGTCTTCTTTTCCGAATATGTTCTTCGGAAATAACACAGATATTTGTAATATTGATATTCGACATCAATTCTCTTCTTACTAGAGACGATAGTCAGAAACAATATTTATTACAAGTGATAATCATTCCTCGTTCCAGAATTTAATTGTAATTACATTCTCATCAGAGAAGGTATTAGATTTGTATGAATTTGACCCCCCCCCCCCCTCACCGTTTTAGTCAAATGTGAAAAACAGGTTTTTACGAATGTTTCTGTCTACCTGTCTGTCTGTGTGTATGTATCTCTGTCTGTATATCTGTCTATGTGGCTGCCTGTATGTCTGCCTGTATGTCTGTGAGCACGATAACTCTGGAATAAATTAATTTATTAGGTTGGCCTTTGGTACACTCTTTTAGTGTCAGAAACTGAATGTCAAGTTTGTTAGCCAGCTATTTTAGATAAAAATTTAAAAAGAGAATTTTGAAAATTTTTGAGAACATTTTTTTCAAGATTTGAAAATTCTATGTGCAACTGTTTCTATTACTCGAAAAGTCAAACAATTTATCCTCACGACTTTTTTTTATGAAAAGGAAATTATCAGGGTTATACAATATTATCATACCAACTTTTTGAATTTTCTTGAAAAATCGAAAATTCCAATTTTGATCGCACAAAAAGTAATGAAAAATAAAAAATTTCATTTTTCAGTCAACCTATGCAAGATACGAAAAAAAGACAAACATTGTGCACCCAAAAAATATTGACAAGTTTCATATTAATCACTTTTTAATATGACGCGTATTTTTTACTTCATTCGTAAAGAACAACAATCAAAATGAAAAAAATAAAATTTTTGGACAAACGGCACAGGCTGAGAAAAAAATAAATGGGCAACATATGTTGACCGAAAGAAGAGCTACAAATTTGTTTTTAATCAGTTTTTGATAGGATAGGTGGTTTTTACTTCAATCGTGAAAAGTGACATTGGAAGTAGAAAAATTAAGTTTTTGGAAAAACATCGCAAGGCGCGAGAAAGAATTGGAAAAAAAAGTTGTTCACCCAAAAAAGATCTATAAATTTGTTATTGATTATTTTTTGATGAAACGCGCAGTTTTTGTTCGAATCGCGAAAAATAAAATAAAAATATTGAATTTCTGGACAAACGACGCAAGCTACGAAAAAAAAATGAATAGACCAAAATTGTGCACCTAAAGAAGATATAAAAATTTTCTATTGATTATTTTTTATAGGATGCGTACTTTTTGTTTTAGTCGTAAAAAATAATATTAAAAATAAAGAATAATGGTCAAAAATGGAACAAGGTACGAAAAAAGATCGCCCAAAAACAAGATAAAAATTTGTTATTAATCACTTTTTAACAGGACACGTAGTTCTTGTTTTATTCGTAAGAAACAACATTAAAAATAAAAAATAAATAAATAAAATAAATATTAGGGCTGAAAAAAATTAAAGGAGTAAACAAAGCTTCAAGTTAAAAACTTAAAAATATTCAAAGTAACTAAAAAAATTGAACAAACTCCAGGTTTTATGTATTCTTCAAAATAAAATTATACAAGCAATTTTTTTTTGTAAAACTACAAAATTTGAAAAAAAACTTCCCGGTTTTCGTGCTATTTACAGTTATATAAATGTAAACATATTTCCATTCATTAAAAACTTAGAAAATGAAAAAAATAACTATAGAAAAGAAATAATAATTTACTGAAAAGTTTAAAAAATATCTTAATAATTAAATACATTTTAAATAATAATGTCCCTGGCCCGGTTTCGTTAAAATACTCAAGTTTTGAAAAGTTTTGTTAATTTATTAATTTATTTTTACATAATTGAATATTTTTAAACCTTCTTTTTATAAATTTCGCTTTTGAAATGGCAGTCGGTATTTGGGAGTTTGCTGCATTATTACTTAAAAGGTTTTTCAATATTAAAAAGAAATTATTTAAATAGTTAAAACTCTTTTTTCAAATATGGCGCTTCTAGAAATTTGTTATTATTTATAAGACTGTACAGAACGTGAAAAACTTTCTTTACAATTTTCTATTTTTAGTTCTTTATTGTTTTAACTTTTTCAGTTTTTGAAGCAAACGATTTTTTTAATTGTTTTATATAGCTAATTTTTTTATTTTCTCAGTTTTTTAATTCTTAAGAATGTGAATCTTCAAGTGGTTGAATTCAACTGAAAATGCGAGTATTTAGCAAAATAGTTGAATGTAAACCAAAATGATGATTTTTCAAATTAAAGAATTAATTTCCTGCTGAAAAAGATGAATTTTCAACAAAATACATGTATTTTCCAAAAATTAGCAGAATTTTCCATCCCAAAACTATAAATTTTCAAGAAAAGAATGATTTGCTACCAAGTAGTTGATCCTTTGAATGAGTAGTTTATTTTTCTACCACAATAGTTGGATTTTCAGCCAAATCGTTGAATTAGAAAAACAAAATAATTTTCAACTAAAAATGGAATAATTACATTTTCAGTTTAAAAAATTAATTTTCAACAAAAAACATCAATTTTATACAAAGAGTTGAATTTTTCGCCCGACACTATGGATATTTAAGAAAGAAAGTTGATTTTTTACTAAGTATTTAATTTTTCAAATAAATAGTTTAATTTTTAACAAAATAGTTCAGCTTTCAACCAAATAGTTGGATATTCAAAAAAAAAAAAA
>UWNZ010301178.1:0-10914 GCA_900474215.1 Andricus inflator
AACTATTCCAGTTCAAAACTCATCACTTAGGACATTCATAATTGAACATTTATTTTGGTTGGAAAGTCCAGTATAATATTTTTGGTTGTGAATTCGTCTTTTCGGTTTAAAAATTAATTTCTTTTGTTAAAAATTGTATTATTTTTGGTTCAAAATGCAACTGCTTGGTCATTATTAATATTTTTTGGTTGAGCATACAACTATTATGTTGAAAATTCTTATTCAAATATTCTAGTTGAAGATTCATCATTATAGTTCGATTTTTTAAAAACACTTTCGATTGGTCCTAGGAAGTTGTAAATCTTCTAGAAGTGGTAGTCGGAACTAGGTAAATCTTACGAAATTCTTTTGTAAATAAATAAAATCAATTTCCACAGCCATAGAGATTTATAGTCCAATTTAGGGAAATTTTAATTTTTCTTCCACCCTAAAATTCAAGATTTTCCATATCATTCCTTGTTTAAAAAAAATTATGTCAGTCATGACTATCCTACGACTTTCGACAAAAATGATACCAACTGCCACTCAACAGATATGAATGAAGTTGTGTGAAAATTAATTTTGGATCCTCAAAAGTATATCATTTTGATCTATTTGATAATCAGAATGATATACACTGATTTGATATCCGGGGGTTTACTCTAATAATTCGTTAAGATTACAATTACTTTCTTAAAAAATTAATGAGAAAAGAATTATATTTAATAAGTATTGCCCAGATTTGATGTTCATACCAATTCGATATTTGGACCTTAGAGTCGGCATTGCCCTGGAAATTCTGTAAAAATAAGTTTTTGATTTAAAAAAAGACGTGTCCTACGTATAAGATTCCATCTCGAAGAGGCCAAACGAAAAGGTGCTAAGTCGTGGAGACCAAATGAAAAGATGCTACAATGCTGAAGGCACTGATGTTTCCAATTTGCTACGCGAGTTAGCACCTACTCCTTTATTCTCCACTAGTTAGCATCTTTTTATTTGGTTTCTCCGAGATGGAACCTTTTCATTTGGACATCTCTGAAAGAGGACCATTTTGATCTGAAGTTGATAAACAGAATGATATGCAACGTTATGATATCTGGAGGCTTACTGTGCCAAGAAAGGAAATTCTTTCGAGAATAAACTGTAGCGTCACGTGAAACTTCTCTCTTCTCTTTTTTCTTTATCTTTCCACTTTTCCGATAACAGCAACTGTGCCGAAGTCTTTCGATTTTACGAGTTTGTAGCCAACCCGTCTCTGGATTCGTCAAGGCAGTTTTCTAGTATCCTTGGGCTGGCTCTACCCGCATTAGTGATAGGGCTATCACTAAATAGCTATAGCCACAGCAGCTCAACAAACTCCAACTTTCTCACTGGTAGTAACTTTGAGACCAGTGAACTCCTGGAGACTAACTTTCTCCCTCCGCGAATATTCCCTGAGACAAAGTTCTGCCGTCTCTTCTTCTCTGTATCCTCTTTCTCTTTCCTCAATTTCTGTAGCTCATACTTCTAATTGCAGCTTCTGTCTGTTGAGCTACTTGCTTATATACAAAGCTTTCTTTATGCATGATGAGAGATTCACGCAATCACGACTTGAGACTATAAAAGTGCAACTTATTTTTTACGTTTCTCAGAGGAAGTTTCATCTTCCTGGAACTAAAATTAAAGTTCGAAATTGTGAAATTCTCGTTTCTGACATTAAAGTGAACATGAAAGCAACAAGAAACAAATTGAGGTTCTGGGGAATTTGAAAATTTATTTTTAGGTTAGACGTTTTCTTTAGCTGATGTTATTGGATGTCGACCAGGTTAGAAATCAATTAGAGGATGTTATCTTTATTTGCATATTGGTGTAGAATAGACCAGTAAACCATCAACTAACATCTTCTAATTAAACGTTTTTCATTGATTCTGAATTTCTGAGTTTAATGTATGCTTCATATAGGTAAAAAATATAGAAACTTGCAACTACAAATTGTAAAACTGCAGTTGCAAGATCTAGAAAAAGCAATATTGCTTTTTAAGTAGAGGATTAAGGGTGCGCTGCTTTACCCAACAAATGCGCCGTTTAGCATCAGTTTACGGTACATTCTTTGCTAAATCTTTTGTAAAATACTTCATTTTTCAATTAGTTTGTTGTTAAAGGTTGGTTTAGTATTATGTGGAATTATTCTGTAGGGCCGAGTTCATTCACAGAGAGGGTGGTCCATAGTTTAATTATAACTTGGTAGAGAACTGCCTCATAAAGCAAAAAGGGAGGCAACGAAAGTTATAATTATTAAAGTAACTCTTCAAGTTGCGAATATATAGTGAAGGGTTGCAATGAAATTTGCTCCAGTACATCAGCACTTTGTTTCTTCTTTCAAATCGACCCAATTTTTCAAAGTTTGTCTACGCTATTAAATCAATACATCTTGATTGTAATTCCAAATACGCGATAAACAACTCCTCATAGTTGATTTTGATTTCCTGATCGTCGAGGAACAACTCCTTGTAGTTGATGAACAATTCCTGATGGTCGATGAACAGATCCTAGTAGTCCATTTCGATTTCCCGATAGTCAAAGAATAACTCCAAATAGCTGGTTCCCATTTCCAGAAAGAGGATGAAAAAATTTTAGTAGTCAATATTGACTTCTTGTTAGTCGATTAATAATTTCCAATGGGTGACCAACGCTTTGCGGTGGTCGACGAACAAATTCTAATTGTCAATACCGACCCCCTAATAACCAACTGATACTAGTTGTAAAATTTGACTTCTTGATAGTTGTTAAACGTTGATAGTAAATAGTTCACGAATAACACCTGATAGCCAGTTGAAGATTCCTAATAGTAGATAATCAGCGTCTAATAATTGATTCTTACTAATTACTAATCTATTGTCCGCTTTTAGTGGTGGAACACCATTTCCTAATGATCTATGAACAACTCTTGATACCCAATTCCGACAATAAACAAATCCTAGTATCAAAATCGAACTTTCTGATAGTTGAAGAACAACCAATAATAGTAGAAGAATGATTCCTAATAGCAGATATCTGCTTTCTAATAATTGAAGAATAACTTCAAATATTCAGTGAACAATTCCTAATAAAATCCTAGTATTCTTATCCAACTCTATGATAATCGAAAAACAATTACTAATAGTCAATTACCACTTTCTGATAGTTGATTTAAAACTCCAAATAGTTTGTGAACTATTTCTGATCATCGATGTGCAAACCCTAATAGTCAGTTTCGACTTCCTGATAGTCAACAAGTCCTATTAGGTAGTCAATTTCGACTTCCTGATGTTGATGAAGAACCACTAGAAGTAGATGAACTATTTCTAATAGCAGATATCAACGCCTAACTTCGTGGAAATTTTATTTTCGCAAAACGGAAAAATGCCTATCGCCTAATTTTCTCTAAAAACAAAGTCTGATTTGTCTGATTTGAAAAAAATTCGGTGCAGGTATGATTTTGGACCATCCTGGGGCACATTCTATTAGGATGAATGGGAATCAATATCTCCTAATATTAAGGGTGGTCCTCAGTCCTTCTTGGTGGTGTAGGAGAAACCTTCGGGCAATACAGGAATTAAACGCCCCCTCCTCTCTCCAATCTCCTTTCTTTATTCACCCCTCTTCTCACTCCTCTCACCTTTCTCCTCTATTTTCTCTCTTCTATCTCTCTTGCTCAGTACTAGTCTTTATTATTGGTGTAGCCCTGGTAATTCAATCGCTAGGAACACGGACTTTTAACCACGTCTTTTCTGAGGNNTGATAATCGAAAAACAATTACTAATAGTCAATTACCACTTTCTGATAGTTGATTTAAAACTCCAAATAGTTTGTGAACTATTTCTGATCATCGATGTGCAAACCCTAATAGTCAGTTTCGACTTCCTGATAGTCAACAAGTCCTAGTAGGTAGCCAATTTCGACTTCCTGATGTTGATGAACAACCACTACAAGTAGATGAACTATTTCTAATAGCAGATATCAACGCCTAACTTCGTGGAAATTTTTTTTTTCGCAAAACGGAAAAATGTCTATCGCCTAATTTTCTCTAAAAACAAAGTCTGATTTGTCTGATTTGAAAAAAATTCGGTCCAGGTATGATTTTGGACCATCCTAGGGCACATTATATTAGGATGAATGGGAATCAATATTTCCTAATATTAAGGGTGGTCCTCAGTCCTTCTTGGTGTTGTAGGAGAAACCTTCGGGCAATACAGGAATTAAATGCCCCCTCCTCTCTCCAATCTCCTTTCTTTATTCACCCCTCTTCTCACTCCTCTCACCTTTCTCCTCTATTTTCTCTGTTCTATCTCTCTTGCTCAGTACTAGTCTTTATTATTGGTGTAGCTCTGGTAATTCAATCGCAAGGAACACGTACTTTTAACCACGTCTTTTCTGAGGAGCGTGACCAGAGTTCTGGGAGTGTGGGACAAGGTTCGTAGCGGGTTGGAGGAGGGAGAAAAACGAAAGCAATTTGCAAGCAATCAGCGTGAAACACAGTTAAAACCTGGCAGTAGTCTGTTCTGCGGATCCTTGCAGTCGCTAACCTGTGAGCATTGAGTACTAGGCCAACTAGGACGAGATCTGTCCTGAGGGAGGCTCTTGCTCGTACTTGGAACTTTATCCAAGTTTCTTCTCCTCCTTCAGCGCGTCACCCTCTTGCCCTTAAATCCTTCCTCTCCTTTTGAGATCGAAATAAAATCTACTTTCTTGTGAACCAGTTTACATGCCAAATCAGAACCCTTCACTTGAACCTTCGCTCCTCCTCCCCAACTTCTTCCTCCGGTACTTCCCCTTCTCTTCGCTCTCCCAGCTAACACTTCCCTTCTCCTACTTTCCTTCTTAAGCCATCACTTCCCCTTCCGTAATCAACCTCATTTCTAGTCATTTCTCTTACTTCTCTCCTCACTTTCCTACTTTTTATTTCTGCTACTTCTACTCTCGTTATATTCGCTCACTTCCCTTACATTTCCTCCCCTCATTTCCCTCTCTACTACTACTTCTCCCAATTTCCCATTACTTACACTATTTCCCATCCCCTTATTCCCCTCACTTCTCATACTCTCCTGTCACTTATTTGACCTCACTTCCCCTACTCCCCCTAATTTCCCATCACTTCCACTATTTCCCGTCTCCTCATTTCGCCTCACTTCTCATATGCTTTTTTCCCTTATTTCCCCGTATTTTCTCTACTCCTCCTAATTTCTCATCATTTACACTATTTCCCGTCTCCTTATTTCCACTCACTTCCCATACGCTCCCGTCCCTTATTTCCTATCACTTTCCCTACTTCCCCGCTCTCATTTTCCCTCCCTTATTCTGCTTCACTTTCCCTCACTTACCATCACTTCCCTTTATTCCCCTTCCCTCATTACCCCTCACTTTCCCTGATTCACCTACAATATCCGAAGAAGTTCACGAATCAAAATTAGATTTCCCACCACCTCCTTTGCGGCTCATTAGAGACAAATATGTAACAACAAAAAAGAGGGAATCATGCCACCACAGTATCATTAGTTTGTTTCAAGAGTGTGCAATAGGCTGGTCCCTAAATTTTTTATTTTTTTTATTTTTCAATGTCTCACCTCCTCATTTTGTATCATTGAGTGAAAACAAATGTTTACTAAGAGTCTGATTCAGGCAAAACCATTTTTTATTTATTTAAATAAATTGTATTAAAAAATACAAATACAGTAGACAGTAAAGTTTAAATTGTTTAAAGAAACGGCTGCCCAATCTTTAAAAAATAACAAAATCGTGAATTCTTTTGTAAAATTGTTTATAAAAATTTAATTGTTGCTAATTGATAAAATAACAGAAGAATTATGTATGGACAAGTTATCTAGAGGTCATTCCTTTGAAAAAAACTAAATCTGACGGTTCGAAACTGTCACAAATTTTCTTTTGTTTATAAAATTTATTTAATTAAATGGCAAATTATGTCACCAAAGTCTCCTAATAAATAGGGTTCTTTCTGTGTTTTTGGCAGTCGATTTCGTAAAATAAAAACTCCGTCGAATTTTTGACAAGTAATCAAGTTGTGAATTTGTTTATAAAATTTTTTGTTAAATAAACAATTATTATTGGTTGTTAAAGTATCATAAGGGAATTATTTCCCCAAGTAATTTAAAATTTATTCCGTTGAAAAAACGAAATCTGCTGGTTGAAAATTGACGAAAATTTTTATTTTCTATAAAATTGATGTAAACAATTAACAATTTTTATCAGGTATCAAAAAGTCGAATGTATTATTTATTGCCGACAAATTTTTGATCAATTTTGTTAAGAGGACATAACATTAGCCGCTATATTTTTTTAAAATGACAACTGAATTTTTAACAAAGCATTTTCACTTATTAATTTGTTAATATAAAGAAATGATTACTTAAAAATTAATCTGTTTTGTTAAAGATTTATCATTTCACCAGCAAGTTTCACTATTTTATTTTTGGTCTAATATTTATCTTTTTTCTTTAAAAATTAAATCATTTCATTGAAAATTCACATTTATTATGTAAAAATTCAACTCTTTTTTGAAAATTTGTTTATTACTTTTTAAATTCTTTTGTTATGGTAGAGAATTAATCTTCTTGGTTGAAATTTTTTTTATTAAAGATTCATCATTTCACTTGAAGGTTCATCTCTATGGTTAAAAATTTAATTATTTTGTTAAAATTTTTTTTTCTTAGTTGGAAATTATTATTTTTTTCCAACTGAATATTTAAGTATTCCATTTTTGATTGCAATGTACTCTCTTTTTGTTGAAAATTTAACTATTTGGTTAAAAATTGATTTTTCTTAGTTAAAAATTTAAGTGTTCGTTGAAAATTCATGTGTTCAATTGAAAATGCAGCATTTACAAAAACTTTTTTATTCGTCCCAGAAGTTGTTTAAAAATTAATTTTTGTTGTTAGAAACATCGACTATTACATTTTTCGTTGAAAGCGAATTATTTTTTGGGAAAATCTAACTATTCCATTTTTGGTTTAAAATTTTGTCTTTTTTGTTGAAAATTCCTTTTCTTCTTAGTTGAAAATTAATATTTTTGTTTGAAAATTCATCTCTTTGGTTGACAATATAAGTATTTAGTTCAAAATTTGTTATTTTTTTTTTTTTTTGATGAAAATTAACTTCTTTAACTGAAAATGTAACTATTCCAAATTTGGTAAAAAAATTGATATCCTTTAGTTTAAAATCCGTCTTTTTGGTTTGAAAATTAATCTCTTTTGGTCGAAATTTCATTTTTGTTGTTAAAAGTGCAACTGGTTTATTAAAATTAATCGGTTTTGGTTAAGGATTTTATTATTTTGTTGAAAATTTGTTCTCTTTTTGGTTTGAAAATTAAATTATTTGGTAAAAAATTCATCACTTTTGTTAAGAGTGCAATATCGATATAGTTAAAAAAATTTTGTTTTTCTTTGCTTCTTTTTATAAATGTGGAGGGTGACATGCGATAAGTGTATATTCCTAAATTTTAAAAATTCTAAGCCCTGCTTTAATTTTATTAAAATTGTGTCTTGTGTTTTGAATATTAACCGGAAAATCTGAAATTTTTTAAATTTGAATAAAAAAAGAAATATTATTTTGCTTTAAAATTACACATTTCAAAATATACAATTTAAGAACTGCACACTTTTTTAAAATTACGTGGCTATCATTATTTTCATATTTACTGACTCAGATTTAGACAAATGAGGTTGCGACCTCGTTTAGAATTATTAAGCATTTATTAAGAATTAATTAAATTAAATTTTTTTTACCTATCCTGAAAGAGAAGGACACAATTTTCATTTAGACGACACTCAAGCAGAGTACCAAGTGTAATTAAAGTATAACGACATTTTTGTACAAGCTCAACGGAGTAAAAAGTTTACTTTGGTGGTGTAAAGAAAACTCCTCTGGTCGTTAATGGCCATAAAAAGATAAAATCTCAGTTCGAACTAAAGCATTACTATTTGTTACTTATTAAATAAGTAATTTAAAAGCTAATTATAAATATAAATGGTTCCACAACATTGAGTAATTTTGTTTAATATTGAAAAGCTTTGTAATGTCCTCATTCGCACCGACCGTAGAACCTATACTGCAGTTATTAATCCGTCAAATGACCGCCTTGAATGAGGCTCTGAATGTTTATGTTTAAATGGACAATTTGGATGTAAAGTATGATGTGAATATTACAAACCAAAAATTTTAATTTATCAAAAAAAAAAAAAAATTGTTTAAATGTTCCGCTAGGCCATTTTGGATTGGAAAATTAGGTTTTTAGTTTTCGATTTTTTTAAATACAACTTTAAGAATGGAAAATTCTTTCACTCCATTTTGGAATATATTACCAGGCATAAAATCCAAATATTTTTAATTTCATTGCAATTAATGGTCTGAAATGGTCCCTAAACTTTTCTTCCTGAAATAATATGCACAAGCTTTCTTTTACAATATGAAGAAAATATTTTCCATAACGAATTTTAAAATATTTGTACCAGGACTGAAAAGAAAATCTTGCATTTTGAAATGCATAAAAAATACACATTTTTATGGTATAAAGATTCCCATATCATTTCAAAATGTATTTTTATCTATAATTTTAATACAACTGGATTTTAAAAGTTGTTAAATTGAAAATGTATGCCTAAAAATGAAGATCTAAAATAGAAAAATTTTCAAATAAAAGATTCAAGAATTACTCATTCTGAACTAGATTCTGATAAAATAGTTTTCTTAAAATTAATTTTCCTAACTGAAAATTCAACTTTTCCATTTTTTGTCAAAAAATTATCTTTTTTAGATAAAAATTCGTCCTTTTCGGTAGATAATTAATCTTCTTGCTTGAAAATTCATATTTCTGGTTGCAAATTCAACTATTTGTTGAAACATTAACCTACATTCTAAGAAATTAAACTATTTTTAAAAAATTCGTTTTTTTTGTTGAAAATAAATGCTTTTAAATAAAAACTTACCTATTCCATTTTTGGTTTAAAATTTATCTCTTTTAGTAAAGCATTGTACTATTTGGTTGAAAAATTCAAGTACTTTGTAAAAAATTTGCCTTTCTTAGTAGAAAATTAATCATCTTGGTTGAAAATTTATGTTTTTAGTTACAAGTTGAACTATTCTGACAAAAAACGTAACTATATTGTTAAAAATTATTATGTTTTTTTTTAATTAATTTTTTTTCATTGTAAATTGATTTTTTAACAGAAAATTTAACTACTACTTGTTTAATGGTAAATTAATCTTTCTTTGTTGGAATATAAACTATCTGGTTGAACATTATTGTATGCAGTTAAAATTTTTTTTTGGTATAAAGTTAATTTTCCCCATTAACAATTAATTTTTTTCGTAGAAAATGCAACTACTAGGTTAAAAGTTGAACTCCTTTGTTAAAATGCACTTCTTGGTTGAAGATGCATTATTTTAGTTGGATATTTCTCTCATTGGTTGAAAATTTAAATAATTTATTAAAATCGTCTTTTTTGCAAAAATTTCATTTTTGAAATTGAGAATAGAATTATTTAATTTCTAATTTAAATTTGATCTTTTTGCGTCGCAAATTTGAATAGTTGGTCGTAAATTTAATTATTTGGTTAAATTTGATTATTTGGTTGAAAATTCGACAAACTTCTAAAAATTAATTTTTTGGTTGGAAATGTAACAACTTTAGTAAAAAATTCAGCTATGTGGTTGACAAATCTTGTTTAAAACTCCTTTTTTTCTTTATTCAACTGCTTAGTTGGAAGTTGAAATACTTTGTTTAAAATTGATTTTTTTGGTTGGAAATACATAATTTGAGTTGAGATTTCATCTCTTTGGTTAAAAACTCAACTTTCTTTTTTAATTTCCTTTTTTTTTTTTGTAAGAAGTTAATTTTTTTATACGAAAGTATAACTATTCCGTTTTTGATTAAAAATGATTTTTTTTAGTTTAAAATTCAACTATTTGGTTGAAAATTCATGTATTTTTAAAAATTGTTCTTTTCCGCTAGAATATTAATGGTTGAGTTCAATTGTTTTTAATTTAACTAAAAATTTAACCATTCCGGTTGGAGATTCATCATTTTAGTTGAAAATTAATCTCTCTGGATGAAAATCCAGCTATCTTGTAGAAAAATCGTTTTGTTTCTTCGAAAATTAAATTATTAACTGAAAATTGGAATACTCAAATTCTAGTTGAAAATTATTCTTTTTATTTGAAAATTAATGTACCTTGTTAAAAATTCGTCTTTTTAGTAAAGTTCACCTAATTGGTTAAAAATTCATGTATTTTATTGAAAATTAATCTTCTTGGTTGAAAATTCATCTTTCTCTTTAAACAGTCAACTGTTTTATTGCATTTTTTTTTAGTTTGGGATTCAACTATTTTGTTGAAAGTGCGTATTTTTTTAATTTCTCTTGTTTTTGATTTAACTGAAAATTTAATTATTCCAGTTGAAGATTCATGTATTTTATTGAAAATTAATCTTCTTGGTTACAAATTCATTTTTCTGTTTAAAAAGTCAACTGTTTTGTTGAATTTTTTTTTTAGTTGAGGATTCAACTATTTTGTTGAAAATTCGTCTTTTTTGGTGAAGTTCAATTGATTTTGATTGAACTGTAAATTTAACTATTAAAGTTAATGATTCAACATTTTAGTTGGAAATTCATCTTTTTTGGATGAAAATTCAACTATCTTGTTGAAAATTCGTTTTGTTTGTTTGAAAGTTAAATTATTAACTCAAAATTGGACTACTCAAATTCTAGTTGAAAATTAATCTTTTTTATTTGAAAATTATGTACTTTGTTAAAAATTCGCCTTTTTTCAATAAAATTCATCTATTTGGTTGAAGATTCATGCATTTTAATTAAAATTAATCTGCCTGGTTGAAAATTCATTTTTTTGGTTAAAAAGTCAACTGTTTTTTTGAAAATTTGTTGTTTTTTTTCAGTTTAGGATTCAACT
>UWNZ010304219.1:0-11595 GCA_900474215.1 Andricus inflator
ATTTCTTCCACACTGTGCGGGTGGGACGCTATTCAAAATATACATAAAAACCATATTTGGTCACAGCCCTCGTTCCTTCAGAGACGGCGTGCTAATAATTACGTTATTATTAATAATTTTTCAGTATTCAAAGAAACTCTGCAAAATGAATTCATTCACACAAAAAAGTGAGATCGAGGAAAGGAGTGAAAGCGAATTTCATGCAAAATTAAAAAATTGCCCTTGTAAGAAATTATTATGGGATGAATAACATTCAAATAAATATTACAAAAATATTGTAAGGACTAATGTAAAAAGTAAACAAACTACAAAGAAGGCTTTTTTCGGACCACTTATAATCTCATATGGAGGTACCTAAAATACTGATTCTGCGCGAGTAAACTTTACACTTCAAAAATCTGTGACTCTCCTTCATATCTTTAAAATCGCTTGAAATTTCTTGGAAAGGGCTCGATACCCTTGCAAATATTTTTAAATTAATCAAAATCCATATAACTCCTTTGAACTTTTTTAACTCCTTTTAAATTCTTTGAAATTTTTAAAATCTTTGAAAACTATTCGAAATCCTAATCATCCCTTGAAGTAGTGCACATTTTTTTTAAAAATAACTTCAATGTAAATTAATCGAAACTTATTCATTAAATTCTCTTTGGAATCTGTAAAGAATCTGTGAATCTGGAAAGGTTTTAAAATACCGTGAATGAGTACGCGAGTGAGTACGCGAGTGAATACCCGCACACTGCTCCTTTACGCTACGCTGCTGGTGTTTTCACGCTGCCGTGAATACCCTCTCTCGCTGCTGAGGGGAACCACTCTTAGCCCGAAAACGCCACGGCGGCAATTCTCGGAACTCGTAAATCCGGCCTGGTTAAACAGCCTCCAGTGTATTTAAAAAAACACCCAATCGATCTTGCAACTTTACTACTTTCAGACTGAAACTGTAGCACGGCGTTGTGAAAATACAATTTCTGCTTGTGAATCTTTAAAAGTACAGGAGCATGTAAAAATTCCATTTGGAAACATAATTTCACATCTTGAAGTGAGAGAACTGATAGTAAGGCGTACTTGCACAGGTTTTAAAGTTTGTAAAATTACAAGCAATTGTAAAATTTCACGTATGAGGAAAATAATTGTTGAGAATGATGAGATTACAATTATTTGTAAAAGTGCGATTTTCAGATTGATGGTAAAAATGATGAAGGTTTTTATTGTGCGCGTGTCTCGCAGTGTTGCCTGATCAGAAGGGTCATCATCATTCTCAATTGTCATAAATAATTCGTTTGCCATTTTTCAACTTAAATAAGAAATTAAGGAAACCTTTTTCTTAAGTCTGCTTTGACAGGCATTTTTTAAATTTTATCAGCTTCAATTCTAAATTTGAAACTTTAAAAAGGTTTCAAAATATTTGGGCATTTTTAATCATATGTATCTCGGAAGCCCGTAAGGATTTTTCGGCTTGTATTAGTTCTAATTAAAGATAAGACTTTAGCGATTGCTTCCTGTGAATTTAAGATTTATGCCATAATTTCCTAGGTCATTACAAAACTTCAAGTTGATGGCAAGAAGTCGAGAAATTCTTGATTTTTTCTTCAAAGCTTCTCGTAGATAATAACTTTCGACGGAAATTTAATTTTTTCCCTAGAATTTGTTCGTGAGGAAATGAAAAGGAACTTTTTTTATCCGCTTCCAACGAAGACTGGCTGGGAACTGACGAAAGGTTGAAGTCACGAGAAACATAATATATTGACTTTTATAGTAATTAACTACATGAAACCTTTTGACTCACCTTCGGATCATGAAGAATATAATTTTATTTTAGATTTTATTTCGTTACACTGATTAAATTATATAAAAAGTTTGACGTCAGTACTTGTACCTCAAAATTTTCATAATATATTTGAATTTTACATTTTCCTAATTGAATGATTAGTGTAGAGGATTATGGTTTACACGAAGGTTTACATTCTTCACTACAAAATTCGCCATAATAAATTGTCTGTTACCCACTGGCGTTACATTGATTTCTTCTCGGGTCAAGGTAGTAATTGTGTCGTTTTTTATGTTTATTTTCCAACGCCTCATAACGTGTTTCAAATTTTTATATATTCCAGCAAGAGTGTTATAAGACGCCAATATTGCAAAGACATCACCATTGGATGTTGCTAATACAATTTGTTCTTGGGTTGGCATATGGTCATACATATCTTTTCCAGTTTTTATTTTTAATAATGTATGGTCGGTAAAGGTGTATCTTTGAAGTTCAAACACGCAGTGCGAATTCCAATGGGAAGTAAGCTGAATAAATTCAAGTTGTTCTATTCCACATCCATGTCCGTCAGGAGAAGGAAGCCTTATAGGTGAAGCTATGGACCTGGAAAAATAAGCCCTGGGAGAAGGAGACCTGTACCTGACACCAGCAGGAGACCTCTCAGGTGAATTATTTCTTTCAGCAGAAGCAGACGATGGTCCGCTACGAGGAATACCAGGAATTGGATTGCCATTCGGTAAACATTCAAACTGCGTACTTAAATCTACAACGAGAAAGAGAGGATTACATTTTTTAAATGTGCCTTGGTATTTCCAAAAGTGCCTCAGTTTATAAAAAAAAAATGATAGAGTTACAAATTTCGGAGGATTTCTAGAGAACTTCAGAGAATATATGCATTTTATTTTCATTGAATTATAAATGCCCAAGTGCGAATTGCCTGAGGTGAATACACGGCCCAGTCTTGGTCCAATTTTGTCAGCCAAAGGTCGGCTAACGATATTGCGCAAATATCGGTGCTTTAATTGGTCCAGTATTGAGCCAGTACTGGCAGTCTATATTGGCTATTCAAATTTGCCGATCCTCCACCGATGCTTGGCCCAGCATCGGTACTTTCTTTGGCCAAGTGTCACTTTTACCACGGCTACCATGTTATATGAGGAAAAGGCAGAATGCGGCCCAGACGTGGCGCGTTACTGTTCCAAATTTCGTCTTTACCATGTGAAAACATGTTTTAGGATGAAAATTTTATTTTTGCCCAAAACTCGCAAAAAAATAATTAGAAAATATAAGAAAAGTAAAAAGTATACAGGAGAGTTTAAGAAACATCCTCAGAAATTTCTAAGGTGGTTGTGCAATTTTCCTGTACTTCTTAATAAAGACCTACGATTGGGATAATATGATTTTACAAGTGGTTCTTAACTCCAAGGTAAACAGGCCTGTTGCTATCTTAACGGAGGCCTCTGACAAATTCGCGCCACTCTTCGTCCCACGCTCACGCAAAGATGCTGCACCATGACTGGCTGTAGAAATAAGAGATCTAATGAGGGCCTGAGTCTCAAAACGTAGACTATATATCTAACAGAACTCAAAATCCCCTTATTCGAAAAGTATTCCGTAAACTTCATAACCTAGTGCAAACAAAAATTAGTGACTTGCACAACCAGTATAATTTTATCGCCATCAGAAATAGGAATAAAAAGGATAATGCATGTCACTTGCTACCACATTTGCCTCTAATTGCGCCTAAGCGTGAAGAGCTTGACGTGGACTTCATGCCTTCGGATTTCCTGCGGGCGTTTTCACCGCCTAATCAGCCTCCTATAGTGGCTCCAAAACTGGCCCTGCGTCGAGATCCTTTTGATGATAGCAATCTCTTTTTCTCAGGCATCTCCCCTGTGTGTCTAATAGACGCGATTTCTGAAGTTCATTTAATTGATATTGGCCGACGCGATTGTCCATGGGCCGTCTGTGGAATAAACTTCCACCTTGTATTAAACAGGCTCCCTCACAGCATCATTTGAAGAAGAGTTTCTTTAAATTTGCATTAGATAATACGAACACACTGATCGAAATTACACATTGTTAGTGGCTTTTTTGAACACACTATACATTTACTATCTGTAATTTTTTGCAATTCCTAAAAAGTGTGTCATTGTTTTTTTTATAGTCCAAAAGTCTCATATGCTTTTTATACACCTGGAGGACGCGCGAGAATGATCAGAGCAAAAAAAAGGGACCCCTCTAGTTTCTTACATATGTTTTCCCATAAAAGAAGACTGTCCTCAAATATCCTAACTTGCAACAAACAACTAGTTATATTTTGAAAATTTCCCAACTGTAGTTGATTGAAAAATATTTAAAGTACCTTCGTGGACTTTTTTCGGATTTTTCCTATTATTTTTTCAATACAAAAAATGCTCGAAAGGTCACTGATATTAAAAACTGTAAAATTTTCTTACTTTTTATGAATTTTGTAGGTCTGTTAGCCAGAAACATGTGGGGCATGACGCCGCGCCGCGGCGTGTCCATGTGTTTCCAAAGGACGTAGGAGGTTATTACTGCTTTTGCAATGTACTTTACTTTCATTAATAAGCAAACATTAAATTAATGTTGAAAATATCTGGAGTAATTCTTCTTCGTTTCATTACACTTTCCAGGTATATCATATTACATCATTTTTATTTTACAATGTTCATATTGCTTAAATGAACGCCAGTATGACGGCCACCGTCCCCAGTGTGTGGGGCGTAGTGGCTGAAATACAACATCCATCAAATAATTGAATGTCAAATAAGGACACTGTAAAAAATGTATTTTGTGTCCCTCCAATACAGTAATGAAGGTTTATTACATTGGCGCACGCACATCAAAGAATTACTTTACAAATTTTGGGATTTAACTTTACAGTACCTCGATTGTAATTTTAAATTACATTTTACATTTTGAAGTGGTTGTAACAGTATGATCTACAAACAATGCAAATGAATTACCACAACGCAATGAAGTTTCAGAATACATGAAGTATTGTAATTTCACAATCGACTGCAGCACACGCGCACAATTTTGATTTTTACAATACTCGTATTGTTATTTCAAGGAATCAGAAGCGGTTGACTCGTTTTCTAGGCGTGGGGGGCAGGGCAATAGACTATGCAATACCCACTATACGTTATATGGAGTTCTTAACACCGAGAGCGCGCGGAAAAACGGTCAGTCACCGCTAAACGCGTTCAGCGAGTTTCGCCCAGTCGATTCCGCGCTGCAGGGTCACCCAACTCCATCAAGCGCTAGCTGAGGTGGAGACTAGGCTATAACAGTTTGCGTACGAGAGCGAAAGGTAATAACTTCGCCGGCTTTCTGGCTGCAAACATCCTCCAAACTCTTGGAGCGTTCCCTGCACCACCATCTTCTTTCTGGTAGGCTCTCCATAAATATCCACAAGTTTTCTGGTAGGTCTTAGACAAATCTCCCTCAGCTTCCTGATATCCTTTTCCACAATTATCCACCTGGACTCTGATCGGCTTCACACTGGGATTATACAGATTCCCTTCCATCCATAACCTTCATATCAGCTAAAAGCAAGTTTTAATCCATCTCGGTTCCTCGGTGACGCACCAGGCTTCAGTCAGGGAGTCGTACTTTTCCTCGCTCGTCACATCCATATTAAAAATATCTATTTTTCTTTTTTAGTGAATCGGGATCCGGGTACTCGCTCAGACATAGCCCGCTGGCGCAGGGGCGGATTGCATAAGTCTGGCAATTAGTCTCCAAAGAAATCGTTTCTGGGGAACTAGCGCAACAGTTTCGTGCCGAGGCTGAAGGCGTTGATCAGCAATGGGCAATCGTCTCATCAGTCAGGATAGACCGCGAGAATATTACGGTGAAAGAAGTTACTTCTCCGCGATCTAAAGCTCATCGTTTAATTTTACTTCATCGGGATGACGTAACGCATTTTTACAAGCTTTTATTCAGCTTGCCGTTTCGATATGTGTCTATGTCAGGGTCAAATTTCAGATTTCAATTGTGACACACTTTTGCATACCTAATCGGCATTTATGACCTTTGGAGTTCCAAACTTTGGTGCTCATGCCCTTTTTTGAGTGACAAACTTTTTGTTTTAGCAGGAAAAAATGAAGACGGAGGAACGGACGTTAACTTGACGGGGCTATGAAAACATTAAAAAGGGTTTTAGTTCGGTCAATCTTGTATGCACGAAGCTTTTCAGTTGTTTAAGATGAATGTGAATTTACTGCGCGTTTGCGGGTTTTGCTGGCTGAATGCGGGTCGGCAGGCTGAATGAGGGTTGTCAGATTGAAAGCAGATATTGTTGGGTTGAATGCGCTTTGGCAGGCTAAATGTAGGTTGTCGGGTTGATTTCGGGTCTGTAGGCTAACCCGCAAATCTGAACCGATCTGACGCGTACAGAACCAGACCCGCATCAATCTCGCATACTCATCGTAATGTAATTAACTTCTTGTCATTGGTTAAAATCTCTTTTTCTTGTCTTGCTGCGGCGTGTCACCAACTTTTAGATCGTTGAATTCGCTCTTCTTTTCGAAAAATCGAAATTATTAACGTTGCTGCAAAGTTTCCGGCTTTGGAAAGGACTTACCGATCTTCTCTTAAAAATCGAAAATGCTATTGCAAATTCGAAAATTCAGACTATTAGCCGAACAACATTAGGTACAAGAAAATTTTTAAAGGAAATTGTTCCTTTTAAAAAGACCTACGAAATCTCCTTTAATCATTTATATTAAAAATGCTATTGACAAGTTTAAAATTAAGATTTTGTCATTATGTGATTTATTACAGAATTATATAAGTCCATCTAAAATATAAAGCGCGAGCATTGGAATGAGAGTGTTTTCCTTAAGGCCATATAGAGCCTTAAGTAAACTAATTTCGTTTCTAATGTAAAGTCAAAGTATATTTAACAACATCATTAAAAGTAGAGGTGTTTCGTAGCCGAACGCGAAGTTCGAGGCGTGAAAGTATCCGAGCGCGTAGCGCAAGGTAAATATATTATCGAGAGCGAAGCGGGCGATTAGAATGTGCGGGCAGATTATTTTAATTTGTACTACCTACTTCGCTCTGTTTATTGATATTTTCTCAAAAAGACACAGTAATAATAAAAGTAAAAAGACACGTGCTCTTCGGCAAAAAAATTTGCATTATAGATTAAATTCCTCAATTTCTTTAATTCTTATAAGTAAATTAATGAACAAAACTGACATTTTCTGCATTTTCGGTATTTGAATGAATTTATTTGATTGATTTTGTCGGTAACTTACGTAAATTTGAACTTTTAACTTCTCTAAATTATAATTTTCAACCATATTAAAATTGTTTTATTTTCTCCTTTTAAATGTAGCCCATTCTCATTTAACGTTTAAAAGGATAATCTTTACAGGGCGCCTGCAAATGCCCTGGGAGCGCCAAACAAGTGGGGCGCAGCCATGGTATCCTGGCAGCCAATACACGCCAGTCCGCCACTGATTAAGCTAACCGCGAAGGGTTTAAATGCTTCATTGCACGGTGATTTTAACAATTTTTTCTAAACATTCATTTGTATTGAAAACATTTTCTAAAAATTTCGATAACGCGAAATTGCTATTGGACTAAAAGGCCATCATATGTGTTATTATTAACATATTGCAGTTATCCTTTCACTTTTTTCCAAAATCACAATGACCCACATTTTTTTTTATTCCCCAGCCTTGGCGCTTCAAGGGATGCTTTCCGTGCCGCGCCCTTGAGTATTTAGCTCGTCATGACTAAACATTTTTTTAAGTGTCCGACCAACATTTTTTTCCTTACACAAACATGCAAAACCCTTCAAATTTTCGAAATCCAATTAAAATCCCCTGACATCCTGCCAAATTCGTGGAAATACATTCCTTGACATCCTTCAAAATGCATTGAGGTCTTTGCGAATCCTTCAACCCTCCGTTTGGCACATGTTCCGATAACCTTCGGTTTTGTACATCTGGTCTGGCCAGACCCCTGTATATTTCCATACAAATGTATATAAATATTGCGTTTTTGGAGGTGCATTGAAATGCATTTATATGGCATGCAGGTATATATTTTCAGCTTTTTCTTATTCCTAGTGGCTTTCGCATATGTTTCATTACCTACTCAGGCGAAAATAAACTAAATTTAAGGTAGAAAAACAAATTTAACAGGTAAAGACATTTTTTCCATTAATTTTTACGCTGTATTGCGATCTATATTATTCTTATAACTGGAATTTATATGGATGAGGGAGAAGTAAGGGAAGGGCGGAGGGGAGAAATAGGAGAAGTATGCGAGTGGAATTAGGGGAAGTAGAGGACAGAACAATATGGTATGTGATGGGATTGAAAGTGAGGGGGTGGGATGCAGGGGTAATGGAAATAGTGGAATTGTGGAGAGAGAAAGTAGCTTAGGGAGAAGTAAGGGAAGGGAGGGGAGGAGAAGTAAGAGAAGCATGAGAGTATAACTAGGGGAAGTAAAGGATGAAGAAGTGAGGGAAGTGATGAGTTTGGAAGTGTGGGATGTGAGGGGTCGGAAAGTACAGCCATCAGATGTAGCTAATGGTTGGTTTCTGTGGATCCTAAAATGTATATATGCAAGTATGCAACGCAGAGCTTTTTTACCTGGAAGGTTTTTCTGGAGAGGAAACAGCACTTTTATCGATCATTTTACTCTATTCAAAGGACATGCAGCATTAATATTGCTATCCTGCGACCAAAATATTTATATTCATTTTTCAACAAGTTCAAATAAGGCATGGAGCATTGACTATAAGCTTCACCAAGTGCTCGATAGAGTTATGGTGCTTTCCTGCACGCAGCCAAAGATCCCTTGCCAATGCCAAAGTCGAGAAACCAATACATTCTAGTATTTGTAGATATGGTCACTGAATTGGCAGACATTATAGCTGCTAAAAATAAATTAGCATTAACAATTCAAAAAGAATTTTACAAAAGGATAATTTGAAAACGGGAAAATCTAAAATTTTTTTACAGATAACGGAAAGGAAACCGTAAACGAATCAATCATTACCTTAACTGAAACATTTGGTACTAGACATTCAAAAACTCCTAAGTATTATGCACAAGCAAACCCGATAGAGCGATGTAATAGATCAATACAAATTACAATAAAAGCACGCTTAGGAAAAAATCACAAATTAGAAGGTAGTATTTAGACGATTTACAATATACTTTCAACAAAAGTAAACATTCTCCGACAAGATTTATACCAACTTTTTTTAATTTTGGGAGAGAACTCTAAACAATTCAAGGTTTGAACATAGATTTACAAGAAAAAAACGTAATCGAATTGCAAGAGCCAGAAAAATGAGCAGATAGGATGCAAAAATTGAAGAAAAATTAGGAAGGAAGTAGATAAAATTTTAGATACCGCAAATGACACATAGTCTAGATATTACAATCTCAGGCGTAGGCCGATGAGATACGAAATCGGCGAACAAATATTAAAAAGCAAAAAACGTCAAATAAGGCAGGTGATGTTCTATTCCCTAAGTTATTTGAAGTCCATCAATTTAATTATTTCTTTGAATTACTCAGCTAATTTGTCAAATATTCTGAATTCCCTAAATCCCTTGAATTCTCTAAATTTCTTAAAATCTATGAATCCCTGAATTCTCTGAAATTTTTGGTTTGTCTGAATGTGCTGAAATCCTTAAATACTCTGAAAATCCTGAATTCTTTAAATGTTCTGTATTCAGAAAATTCGAAGAATTTTGAAGAAATTAAAGAATTTTTTGAACTCCTTAAACATCCTGAAAATCCTTGATTCAACTAAATTTTTGGAATATTTTGAATTCTTTGAATTCTCTAAATGCTCTGGAATTCACTAAATGCTCTGGAATTTTCTGAGTGTTCTGGAATTCTCTGAATTCCCTAAAATACTTGAATTTATTTAACAGTTGGAATTTTCTGAATTCCCTGAATATTCTGAATTCCTAAAATTCGTCGAATTCTCTGAATCCCTTGAAATTCTCTAAATATCGTGAATTTCTTGAATTTCCTGAACTCCTTAAATCTTCTGAATTTTTTTAATCTCTTGATTCCTTTTATTCATCGTCATTTCTCTGTATTACTTAAATATTCTGAACTCTGAATACTCTGAAGTAAGAGAAATCCTTGAATTCTCTGAAATCCATAACTTTCTTAAATTTCCCTACATTCTTTGCATTATTTTGAAGTCATTGAACAATACTTTGCTTTCTGACAATATTTTTCAATGTTTAAATAAATTTAATTTCTTTAAATATTAAAAAGTATTTTTAGAAGTTAAAATTATACCTAAAAATACTTTATTCTGTTGAAAAATAGCAAAAATAAAATATTTAAACCAACTAAAATTGTTTCAACAGATCGAGGCATTTTTTTATGGAAAATTAATCTTTTTCATTTGATAATTTCATTATTTCGTTAAAATTCCATTGGCTTTGTTGAAAATTAAACAGTTTTGTTCAAAAGTAATCGCTTTTGGTTGAAAATTTGTGTTAGTCTAGTTTGGGCGTAGTAATCCACCATAATTTAAGATAATCCAGAGCAATCCTACGCAATCTGGAGAAATCTTACATAGGTAATCCAGGGTAATCCTGAGTAATTCATCTACCTTCGCTGGACCGCATTTTTAGGAGTTTTTTCTCCCTTGGCGCTGACTTGTCTTTTGGAAAAATGTTGTAAATGAACTTTCGAACGGAATCTTGTGTGAATTGAATAAAAATTCAAAAGGGTGCAATCAAATTCAGTGAAAATTGTATTAGGCTATGTAAAATTCGATTATAATTTAATTAAAACGAATATAATTCTATGTTAGAAATGTTACAAGGATGAGATTATAGTCCTTGAATATTAATGGTCTCGAAAAAATGAAAAATCGGTCAGGGAAATATTAGGGAAAATTAAGGGGATTCTGAAAACGAACTTTCGCAGCCAATTTTGGGTTAAAAGACTAAACTAAGGACTAAAAATCTTACTTTTGTCGAGAGCGACGCAAAATATGAGGTTTTATAATTCGAGCCGGAGACAAATTGGCTTTTATCTCTAAAATTAAAGAAATTTAATTATTTTGATTTATACCAGGTCTAAAAGAGGCTGGTAAGTTAGATTTTATTTTTCTAGTCCTTTCTAAGATGTTCTTTGGTTACTTCATGTAGATAAGAATTCATTTGAATGTTCCAGCTCTGCTAAAATTATTTGTATTATAATGAGTTTCTGTTTTTTAAGGAAGCATTCTAAACAGCAAAATAAACGGAGCAAATTTATTCATTAAAATTTATCCAATTAGTGCGAATCTATTTATATTTATCCAATTAGTCCAAAAGTGCGAAAGAAATTTGGGAAATGTGCCAGGGTACAGGTTTGGGCCTGTAGCAGGGAGCTTTGTAGTCAAGCCTGCATCTGGAAGTCCTAAGCCTCTAACAATAAGCCACCTTGAGTTTAATTTAGCTGACATAAATTCTTCGGGTTCGGAGAAAAGCTGCTGTTAGACTGAAATCTGTCAATATAAGAAAATTGTCTATATTCAATCCAACTTCAATATAAGGAGTGAGAAAAATGCACCAAACATTATCCATCAGGAGTACTCACCCCTGAAGAACCGGGTCAAGAAAGTACAGCAGAAAAACTGCCGCGAACATCTCCTCGACAAGAGGGTGCACGGCATCTTTCATATAAATATGAGAGGTTAGTCGATGTCCTACGTTTTAACGTTTGCTTTCCTCAAATCACCTGCAGGGCGTGTCGTGACCACCCCGAGCACCTGGGACACATACTATCTAGTTGACCAACTCATGCGGGAACGAC
>UWNZ010305409.1:0-10132 GCA_900474215.1 Andricus inflator
CCGTGTACACTTGTCAGGATCTGTGACGAGTGCAATTATGGGTCGTACCAAGGACGGTGTGTAATCTGTGGAGGTCCTGGAGTATCAGATGCATACTATTGTAAAGAATGTACTATACAAGAAAAAGATGCAAGTATATTTTTTCTTCACTCCGCAAATAAACAAATTATTGTTGCAAACAAACATTCAAGTCACAAGGAAACAGTAAATTAAAGATATTTTATCAAAGTGGTTTCTCTTTTTTCAGAGGGATGGTTGTCCTAAGATTGTGAATCTCGGATCATCGAAAACTGACCTGTTTTATGAACGGAAAAAGTATGGTTTCAAAAGAAGATAAGACAGAAATTAGTGAATATCTCAATCGTTTTCTACGTGACTTGCAAACATTCTTTTTCTGTAATATCTTTAAAAACTGCAAAATGTAAATATTAAGACTTTCATCTTTATACACTAACGCTTCGATTTCTAGAAAAGTTTTGCAATCGTGTTTCAAAATATTCATTCAACTCTATATTTAAAAATCCATTTGGACTGTACAAAAAGTGTATTTTCTAATTTTATCATTTATTAAGTAATAAACTTGCAATTCCTATGAAAAAATGTTGTTCCGAATAATAATTTGTAGTAGTTGCTTGAATAATTTTCGTATTTTTGATAAGTATTTTCTAAGCAAGGACAGTGTTGAGAAAGAAATGAGGAAATTCGGATTGAAAAAGGTGTCCAATTTTCTCATTTCTAGGCATATTGTGGTATCCATATATCACGTGACCCTGAGATTGGGAGCTTAAAGCCGTTCACGTGATATTTTTAAATTCTATATTTAAATCAAACCATACCTTAAACATGAAATTAATCATATACATGATAGGTTTACTTAATGCTGTTACAGCTTTAAAAATCCTTCTTATTGTTCCCTGTCATTTTACGAAAATTCACGTGGGGGGTCAGCAAAAATATCATTGATGGTCATGTGAGGGGTTGAAAATTAGCTGAAAACCGGCGCGTGATTCATGGACGCTCCCTATATCTATTATTGATCCATTGTTCTTTTATAATAATTATTAAACGTAAAACCAATTTCTAATCCAAACATTATATTTCCATGATCATTATATACATTATACATTTATGATATATTTTCATGATCTTCTAAAACATGTGATTTCGTTAAAACTGCATAACGAGATAATTGCACACCGAAAATTTGATTCAGTAATTTAATTTGTACAAGCTATTTCAAACTTTTAAAGAATAGACGCATTAAAACCTCCAATCTGTTAATATTTTTAAATATCTTCTAAATTCATTTCATATACTTTTGGAATAGGTGATTTTGCATTAATTTCTACACTTACACCAATAATATAACTTATTTATACAATCTGCATTAGGAAAATAGATACCATATCTTCAATAGAACATGATTATATAGGACACGAAGATAAACTATATTGATTAAAAATTAGATCCAAACAAATACTTCTATTTTCCACTTCTTTGATCAGTCAGATCTATTCTGCTTTTATAAAAAAAAAGACTGACTCTTGAAGGTAATGTCATCACTATCATGCATGGAGTTATTAAAATACTTGCTTAAAACTTGCATTATTAAAAATGTACAAAATGTAAACTTTTGCTTCGACAACTTCAGTTGCAATTCGCAATCAAAATTAAGAATATTGTTTTTATAACATCGGGCAAATTGCTATTCGATTAATAAAATTCTACAGAAACTGAGTTAGAAAATGAATAAAGAAAAATAATTTAGTTAATTATTATCATTAAAATATTTGTTACATTTATTGTGATGTTCTTGATTTACTTTTAAAATGAAGTAACATTGATTGTAATTAAATAAATGCCTTTAACACGATTGAAATTGTTCCTTGTCTTGAAATTATTGTACAACAAAGTTATTGGTTCATAGTGTCATTGCATTTGGGTAATGGGTTAGCAATACGACTTAAAAAATTTCATAAATCTTATACACATTAGGATACAATATCGTTAGCCTTATTTATGACATTTTAGATTACCTTTTAACGCTTAAAACTAGTACACTTCTATATCTTTTAAATTAACATGCAGTCACTGCCACTCTAATTATATCATGGATTGTCTCAATTTAACGACAAAAATCTCGAACCAAATCTAAATTCATGCTACGTTTCCTCTTTCCAGCTTAAAACCTCAGTAAATTGTAAATATTTCTGCAGAAAAGAATGTAATATTTTTACAAAATATCGATTATGTAACATTATGATAGAGGATATTAAAATAACAATAATTCACAGATTTTTGTAACAAACTTCAAAATGTGGATGTGAATTAAGCAATATTGATTAATTCGTGATCTTATTAATTAGTGATATGAATTTTTCACACTTATTTCAATTTGTGCTCTACTGGATAAATTCTAGCATTTTGGGAAGAAATAACAGAGGTACGATGGTTTGCTAATGAGGGAAGTATCATATTTTCTACTTTCTATATCTAATTCATGCAAGCATAGAATCCTAAATCACTCTATTGCTTTTATATTGACATATTTTTCTTCGAAAGTACTGAACTAGTTTGTTTTAATTGTAAGAAAAAGGCACAGTAAAAAAACAGTCACGCAAACTGTAAATAAGCAAAAAATAAGAAAGAGTACCTTTATATTTAAATTTGTATCCTTTTTCTCAGAAAATGCGCTTATTAGGCCTTTTTCTTGAAAGTATGAGTATCTTTAGGCTAAAATGAATATTCTTTATGTTACAGTTTGTGATTAAGAATAATTAATTGTTCGCAGAATATTAGTAATCACTACTTTCACAATCTAATTTTGTAATAATAAATGTAATTGATTTCTTTGTTCACAGAAGTAAAGAAGGATTTCTTCTTCTAATAAAGCGATCGATCAACTATGCCATTATACGTTTTAATGAGGATGTACGTATAGTGTATACGTAGAATAGTGTAAATTAATCATTATTTCGCAAAGAAAGTAAGAATCCTAAGATTATACTTAGATCTGGAAGTTATCGGGAAATCTGAATTGACAGATTTGCTTCAATAATGATCAAAAAGTCGTTATCATACCCATCGCTCTGCTCTTTTTAAGTTTACGAAAATAATTTTTAAGACAGCAACATTATTACAGTTTAACAGATTTTTCAACGATTCTATTAATTTAACGGTATCTATTTATTCTAGAATTGGCTAACAGCGTTCGGCTATTTTTATATGTTTCTTCGTCACGTTCGCTGCGATTTTCCATCAAATTTCAATCTCTTTATGCTCCTTTCAAAAAGGGCAAGTCGCTCTCGGGATTTGGAAATTTTACAACAATGGGTCCGAGTTAATTGTTATTTGGCGTACATGTCACGTCAGTCATGTTCCAGATCTTCGGGTGGTTCTGCCTTCGCAGATGTGTTTACTTCTCATCTGGACAACGAAGAACTTGCAACTGACCTTCCGCTCACAGCCGATTGAAGGCTCATCATTGATCCTCTGAAGTATCAAAATTTTTTACTTTTAAATATAATTTCTTTGTTTTTCGTTTTTGTCACGTTTAGTTTTTCTAAATACCTGTAATGTGCCGATGGCAACGTTTCATAGAAGTACATTAGCTGCGCTTTGTGGGAACTTATCGATGGTAGGAATTCTCCTTCTTCCGGATTCTGCCACTGCAAAATATAGATTCCTGGTTCTTGCATTATATGCGTTCCCTGTAAAACAGTATTTTCGTGTTTTGAAACATTTTCGTCAATTTACAAAAATTAGCTGTTAGAATTTCTGAGTGGTTGCAAAGTACCTGAATGCTCTCTCCATCGTGACAAACGATACTAGGCTCTACTTTTAGACAATCAAGATCTTCCTTCCATTCTTTGGTTCCAGTTTCATGTTCAAAGTGCAATGGCACAGTCAACGTACCTAATAATATTTTGAGTTTCGTTAGTCAAACAATATCTGAATTACAGCCAAAAAAATGTTTAGAAACTAAACACAGAGACACGTGTGAAATTGCTTAATTTAATATGTGCACCTACGAAAAGTCACTGAATTGTAGCAATAGGTTTGTTGCATAATTTTTAACAATTTAATTTTTCAATACCTCGATTACAGAGTAAATTTCAAAATAAATTATTAATATTTCAAATACTACAATTGCCTTCAATTTTCGAAGTGCTTCTACCAATCAGAGATGAGAAGCGAAGAGTGACGGTTGATACTAATGGCTATCTTCTGGATATAAAATCACAAATCGAAGTTGTAAGGTGAATAAAAACAAATAAAAAGCAGACATGAAGTCACTATTTTTTTTTAAAATAAAACTTTCTATGATTAGTTTGTCTACTTTAAGTGACTTTAAGCAAACTTCTAGTTATCTTTCTCATAACAACTTTCAATTTGCCGCTATTTCTTAATATATTATGTATCAATAAAAACTTTTTCAGTTAAATTAAACTGTATTGGTTTTAAAACTCTTTTGAAAATCTTTTACTCTATTGAATATGATTTATTGTTTATTTATTAGCATAATCTGTGAAACCCATAGAAGTCAAGTAAGGATTTCATGCATATTTCTCTCGGCATACTGTATGCAAATAAAAAAACGTAATCAAACATTTTTGGAAAAAATAAATACTTGTGAGAAAAACAAATTTTTTTTCTAAAAAGAAACCTTAGCTTGTTTCTTTTAAGAGACCGTCAATTGTATCGAAAATTATTATATAAAATAATGCCCGCACATCTTACAGAAATAAAATTAATTCAAAATAATAAATTTTGAACATGGCCTAATTGAAGCCTTGAAATGGCTATAGTGGCTTACTACTTCTTATCTGGAAACTTATTCGGAATTCAAAAAATTATGTCTATCAAAGATAGACATATAACAAAAGGAATAATGTGAGAAAGTTTCGATGCTAAAAAAGTTTTAGAACTCATGAGAACTAAAACAAATCAAATGAATTATTCCTTTTTCAAGACATAAAACTCAGATTACAAAATACAGTTCTTAAAAATTACATTTTACTCAAAATTCCCGATCCCGAAACTGCTTTGAGAACGCGGTAAATATTAGTCGATTTTGATGCAACTTGCATCATAGGCAACATGTTCCGTGCGATTTTAACCAATTCCATGGATGGGAGTACACAAAATAGAAAGTAGAAAAAGAATGAATTAGGCATTAATGTTTTTTTAACGATACCTGCTTTGCCTATGTTGGTGTCGATTGCCTTGTGCAATACGGTAAAAAGCACGTTATGCCTCATAACATCAAAGTCCCAAGTGAGCACAGCTCCTGGATCGTTGGAGCGTATGACAACATTATGCACTTGACCACGACCAAGACTAATTGAGTGATATAAGCTGTGCTCATGCTCACTGGCAGGAACTTCCAAATCGACTCTGTATAGATTTTTCGGTACAACTCCTCCTTCCATGACGTAAGTCTAAATTTAAATGATATAGTGTCAAAAACAAATTTCTATCTGAATTATTTTATAACATCAGAAATCTAGTTATTTCAAATCTTCGGTTTTTATCATAAGCTATTTTCACACTAGTTTTTTTAATAGGTCGTGGTTAGGCATCCCGAAGTTCATTGCGTGTAGCACAAAGGTTTTCGGTGCATCTAGACACTGTTTTTAATAAGACATTATCAACTTTCTAAATCATATTTTTTTAAATATTAATCTATTAGTGCTTTTTCAAAATATTAAACTGGTTTTTAGAAATTTACTAAGAACTGAAAAATATATACTTTTGTTTGTAAATAGAATAAACTTTTATCTAATTCTGTCTGTTAAAAAATAATTTTGTTTTACAATTAAGCTTTTGACAGTACAGTAGCACATAAAGTAGTTCAAGAAACTAATTGACAATCTATTATTTAAATACTATGACATAGAAAAACGAGTATTGCCTTTTCTTTGTTCACATCTATAACGGACAATTAAGAAAACACATCGAGACTATTACGAAACATTGATTCTAATCCAAAATCGTCAATCTTCTAAACTTGTAAACTTTTTTTTGATTTCAAAAGAAGTTTGTGCAGCACTACTTAGTGAGAGACTTCACATGACTTATAGAATTTGTTAAGAGACATATAATTTGCATGTGATTGAAGGCAAGGTGAACTGCACAACGTAGGCAAACACCAATTTTGTTAATCTTACATCGTCGGTTTCCTCGAAAATGTAAAAGCGTCGAGGTACCATACCGTAAACTTCGCAAAAACCTCCCTGCTAGTCAAGAAATTTGTTATTTGTACAAAATTAAATGTTGAAAATGTACAACAATAAATTAAAAATTTAAAAAAAAGTATAAAAAATGGAACGTTTTATAAAGTCAGTTTCTTGATACGAAAATAATCTTCAAGTAATGTATGTATTAAAAATGTAAATAATATTTCCAATAAAAAATATAGAACGAAAGTTTCTCTGACCTCTGACGATCCACCCAGAAAATCAGGAATGAACTGTTCATCGATATAATCACTGATACCTCCAGCGCCTGGTTCTTGATAATCAGTACCGCAGTAGAATATAAATTTATTCCGTGTATTTTCGTCTGGAATTAGAGTTTGCAGTAAAAGTCAAAAATCATAATTTCAATTCCTCTTTAACATCCAATATTCAAACGTAACTACGAAATTTTTAGAATTAAAAAAAAATTCTTAAAAAAACTGAGAATCTAACGATTAAATTTGGACAACACATTCTTAAATAACTCAATTCAAATTAAAAATAAACAAATAAAAAAGGAAAAAAATAAGGCTACCTCCAAACCCCCTTCCTTCTTTTTTTTTATCTTGACTTTTAATAATATTATTTCTTTTTTAAATCCCAATCAAAAAAGATTTACAAAAAATATACCAACGCTTCAGTGTTTATTGAAAATCTGTTTGAAGGTAATGTAAACCAAGTTGCCAACAGCCTGGTTTCCTTGTGGGGTTTGACATGTTGAAGATTTTTGTTTCTTAACTTCTAAGAATTTCGTGGTTAAATAGTTTGAAAATGAAACTTTCGAGTTGGATAAATAAGAAGTAAAAGACTGATCGATAATTTTTCTTACGGATGAATGTGCTGATCAGTGTCCACAAAATAGGGAAGCATCTGGGTGCCCGCATGATCAAAACTCTTCCCATGGTTTCTGGATAATTTGCTTCCACGATCTCGATTATTCGAAGAAGAGCCTGCAAAAACTTTTCATCCAAATCTGCTCGCCAAAATAAAACCTAGTAATATATCACCTTGAGAAATGTATTAATGTGCCTACCTTAATTCCAGGCCTCCACAAATGTCGCATATTTAAACCCTCCAAATCAATGAGAATAGTCCACTGAGAAACTGGATGGCCCCAGACATTAGTCGCCTCGTCCATCAATTGCAGACCTTCTTCGCAAATGTGTAAAGCCTAATAAATTAAATCAATCAGATAAAATGAACATACTTTGATTTAATAATTTACTCGGCATGCTTTAACTTACAAGTAAAAGCAATTCATCCTCTCCAATCGACTTGAGCAATCCTTTAACATCCATTTGCCCGAGTCGCAAAATATAAAGTGGACGGCCCTCTGTAAAAAAAAGAGTTCTTATTAGAATTATTATTCTTAAAAAAAGCTTTTTACATAATAATCACTTTCATAACCATCACCTTTATCGAAATGATGCCAGCCACCCGGGAAATAATCTTTGACGACTTGCGGCATTTCGTATTCTTCTAAAAGTTTATCTATCTGGTACTTCTTTCTCCAATGAAGAGACTGAGTCAACATTTCCTTTGCTTTCTCCATTGAAAATTCACTAGCGCGCAAAAAGCGAAGTAAAGTCGCATCTCCTGGCACCGAACTTCCTCTCAATTCTTCTATACTGTGTCTTACTTGAACGAGACAACTTTCTTGCATCATATCCAATTTTCCGAGATACCTTTCTATGTAATCCGAAGAAAGTTGCATATCTAAAAAAACAATATTATGCGTAAAAATTTGTAAGATTACAATATATTATTGTCTTAAAGATAGATTTACATACCTCGAGTACTGGGTAATTTTGTATCAAATGAACATGCTTCTTTCGGTGAGGTTGGTTCTTTGATTTCTGCCAAACATCTAAAACCATATGAGTTGAAACAATTATGCAAAAATTTATCTAAATATGTTATTTTATAAATAACAACTATTTGAATAACGTACGTTTTTTCGTCTTCTGACGAAGGTACGTTTTCTGGTGGTACCCAAGGGGCTACGTACGTAATACCATCTTCTTTCATCTGGCTGATAAAAAACTCTATGATCTCTTTTCCCTGAAATTAATTATATTTTAGGAATCCAATTGTCATTTTTCAATTCGAATTCAATCATTAATTTGAATACTGTACTTTGAACAATTGTGTATAAGGATTGATTATCTAATTCGTAAATTCAAAATATACCTTTGAAATATTCTGTGCATATTGCTTCATCGCTAACTTTTCCATTGAATTTTCAAATCCAAAAAAGTTTTTGATATCCAGACTTGCAGTTTGCTCAAAACAGGTCCATTCTGGATTTTCCGGGTGAATCTTAACAGACATTTTTAATTTAGTAAACCTTAATAGTAATTTTAAACCAAACCATTTTTTATTTTATTTATTAAAGAAAGTTTCAACAGCTTGATTATAATTGAACAATACTTACGAAATATCTACATTTTTCTAAAACAGTAACTCTCGATGCAAAACTTTCATTGTAAGCCTCAATTTCTAAAATACTGTTGCGACGATCTAGGACGTTTCTCTGAATAAAATATATAAAGTCTACGCCTATTATCTGTAAAAGAAATGAAATTAATTTTCACTATTGCCAGTGAATAGTCAATTAAAGAAAAAACGTAGTTGATGTACAAAAGTTGTAATTATATATTCTAAATTATAATAATTTATGATTTCCATCCAGGTACTTAGATTATATAAATTTTCATTAATATATAACAAATAATGCGAGTACCTTCTTTAGAATATACGGTGCATCCACATTTAACTTGCATCTTCGCTCTGTCGTTCTGATTGCCCCACCTTGACTTTCTTCATCTAAAGTAACTTCGCAACCGACAAAGACTGGAATTTGTGGGCAGGTTGGAAAACGCCGTTCATATGCCTTAAAAATATTAATTTATTCTAAGTATTCAATTTTTCTTAAAATGCGTTGAATTTCATAAATGAACACACCACATCTTTAGAAATTGACGAACTAAAAAACTTTATATTGATTAATTTTCAACTACTAGTAGACCAGTGATGGAACGTTAATAGTTTTTTTAAATACTTATTTTTTGTGTTGACAATAGTGGTAACCAAGTCGCTTTTGTAATTAAGAAACGAATTGGTAACTAGTTACATTTTTTCCAATAACAGTAACTATAGAAACCGTTACTTTTTTATTTACTTTCGAAATATAGTTCACAAGTCTTTTTTTATGACAATCAATTTTATTGCTTTTGCAACTATTGTTTCTTGTTCACTATTCAGATTGTGGAGGCTAGTATTCTAAAGATTCTTTAGTGCGGCAGGAATCATAATGATCATATTGAGCCTAATTTACATGAAAAAAGTGATCTATTCAAACCGAAAAAGTGACTAATTTCCAACTCAGAAAGTCCAATGACTTCAGTAAAAATGAAGTGAATTTATAAGAATTCCAAAGAAGTTAGCGCGAGTTAATAAAATCAAGAGAATTTCAAAGAATTCAAGATAAATTAATACAAATTCAGGGTGAAGTCGAAAAGAAATCAAATGATCTAGTCGAAAAAAAATCAAAAATATTCCACTGATTTCAGTGGATTTTGAGTGAATTTAGAATAATTCAAGGGAATTCAAGAGATTTTGGTAAAATTCATAAGAATTTGAAAAAATACAATGGAACAAAATTTAAGAAATGAAAAGAACGGAATTCATGGCAAATTCAACAGTATTTACTTGGATTGAAAAAAATTAAAAAATAAGAAAATCAACGAATTAAAGAAAATTTAAGTGAATTTAGAGAAAACTAAGTGAAATAAGAAGAATTCAATGAAATTCATAAAAATTCAAGGTGACTTTCAAAAAAAAATTAAGTGAATGGAAAACAATTTAAAAATATTGTGAAAATTCATGGAATT